>JAPMLY010002716.1:0-46429 GCA_026401115.1 Tetraselmis chui
AAATCAGGCGGTTATATCACATGCATATCGAATGCATGTGACCAGGCAGGAAATCAGGCGGTTTCATCATATGCAATCACGGATGGCAACACTTGAAAGCTTGAGCTTCAGCTTGACCTATGATAAAATAAACAGTCGCTCGCGCTCTTGGAAATCGGGCAACCTCACCTTTTCAGTAAAATCGTCGAAGGTGAATGAGTCTGGTACAGGAATAGCAACTTTCCTACAATCACAAACAGAGAGTGAACCGGCATCAGTAAATTACCAGTGAACACCTGCAGCTGTGGTCGCGCAGACAAGTTGAGATGCGTTCAATTTGGCATCACATCTCGAGACCTGCGAGGCTGCGCCCCCCTTCACAGAAACGAAAACAAGCCGCGAAGACTCCTGCATGACGTGCACCCTAGGTTCCTGTGCAGGTAGTATCGACACGCATGTCAGGAATACGAGCACGTATGCCGACTTTTCGTAATAGCCTCTAGGAGTTCTTTTTTACTTTGACTCAGTGCCGGGTGCCGAGACGAGGAGGACCACCTCGGCGGGATATCCCTGAGTTGCTGCAGCACGGATGACACTACTGCGACCACACGCGCGCGCGGCTATTCAACAACAGTACGAATGCCAGTACCCGTAATGAATTAGATCATTGTCTACACTCCTCTAAAAGGGAGTCAGTACATGCTATACATATTTGCGAGTACTGGTACCAGTACAAGCTTCTGTAGTAATTATTTTTGTGCCCCTCGGGATATGGGACTGGCAGGTAACCCGCACCGTGTAAGGACGCCGCGACATCCTTACAGGCGGCGTTTTGCAAGCGTGATGACTGATGAGAAAAAAATAACAGCAGACCCATCATCGATCATGCTCCCGCCCGCCCGGGTAGGCGACGCCCGTGTGACTGCATCACGTACTACCGTACAAGTACCTTACCCGTACTGCACCAACCCTGTCGCTACTGCTTGCTCGTATCTGTATGTATCAGTGCACCAGGTGAAAAATCGATGGCGGCTGCTGATGTCGGTTCGCCCAGGCAAATCACGTCTTTCTCAGCGAGCTGCAGTGAGTTTGTTAGCTGATTCTGTATCACACCTCCGGTTGCCAGCGTACGTGGGGACACCGCGTCCTTTGCTATTGATACGGCTGGTGCTACACTAGAGAAATGTCGAAGAGTCTGGGCGCTACCTTGACAGCCTGGCTTGGGGAGGAATGGCAAAACGAGGAGCGCCGCCGAGCGAACTGGACCACTCTTAGAGCTTTGGCCCTCTTCGGCGGCTCTGTAGTCGTAATGCGCAACTTCGGAGACCTTTTCGCTATTTAGGGTTTTGGGGTGTCCATCCTCCCTGTCACCTTTAATAAAAAGCTTCGACACATATTAGCCCTTTAGAATCCTCTACATATCATCTCTTTCAGCCGTCGATTTTCGACAAGGCCGTCTTATTCAGCTCATATAGTGGAATACCTTTTCGATGCACAGAGCTCGTCGAACCCTTCTGGCAATTGCTTTGCGGCAACGTAGTCCAGGCAGCCTGCATAGCACCGACTGGCCTCTCACCGGCTGCGGCGCGATGTTATGTGTGCCAGTAGAGCCCGGCAGGGCGCTCCCGTCCTGTGTTGGTTGCAGCTTTTCCAGGAAGCTCAGCAGCCGGTCCCACACTCCACAAGGCAAGTCCTAGCATATGCAAATTCTCGATAGCTTTTTTGTCATGGATTACGTTTTCAAGATGCATGTAACTGCGCGCACATTTGGTGTTTCATCGTATTGTCAGAACTGCAACCGTCTCGATTTGAATGAAGAATGCAACGACGTCAGCTTATGAGTAAATTCCTGCGTGCTCTTTACTCTGACACCTTCGGTGCTCTATGTAACAGGGGATGAACATGACCCAGTTAAGACACGCATAGTCCATGGAATGGTCCTGGGAAGCTTTGCTGTTTCCGCGTACACCGTTCTCCCTTTTTTGAGTGAGAACTTTCCCAAGCACACGTCCGCTCTGATTTCCTCTGTTGGTTTGGAAGCAGCAGTCTTACCCCGGTGAGTGAAACTGCTGCATGTAGGTGGAACTATTATTGAAAACAGCGCTAAGCTACTCAGCTCTCGGGACCCTCTGATGCAGCGTGCTGGTGCAGACCGACTTCGTGTGCTGGCCGTCAACAGTCAGAGTTGCCGCAATCATATTCTGTCGTCAAGCACCGCAATTGAAACTATCGTTGCGCGTATTGAAGCATGCTCAAAGCCAGGTATACCACGCATGGATGATCGACATATGCCGCAAATGTTCAAGTTCTACCTTAGTTTTTCCTGCTAATGTTACTCGTTGTAACTCTGCGTCTCGCGTATACAAAAAATCACAGATGTTTTGGAGAACGTTCTGCTGGTCATTCAAGAGCTACTACAGGAAAAGGGCGGGCGGCGTGCATTGTCTGCAAATTCTTCGTTAATGCGCCGCTTAGAGGAGCTACATCGTTGGGGCTCTGAGGTGCCATTTGTGGCAGAATATGCTCGGATTTTCACATTGGTAGATATGATTCTCGTGGAAATGCAGTCTCCGTGAGCGGAAAAAACACCGAGGGCATCATTGAGTACACGCGTGCGGACATGTGACAGAGGTTGTTTTGCGGGGATTTGTTTACGTTCTATGTAGAATCCTATTTTTCAACAAGCAAGGCCCATTAAGCTCAAAAGCATCAAGATAGTGGCACAGTGATGTGGCATGAAGGGCTCTCCATTCTGATATCCATCTATCACCTCTGCAAGCACCCAGAATCAAAACAATGTTGGCAATGAGTGACCATCAGCGCTTTTGTGTGCAATGCTTCTATCGTCGTGTCATGCAAATGACACATTTCAGCGCTTCTCGCCCTGTTTTCAATTTTGGAGTTGCTCCTCCATTTTGCGCCAGTTAGTCCGCAATCAACATCCGGACGACGAACGAAATAAGTTGGGTGTCAAGACATGGTATCACTACAAAGCCAATAATAAGTAATAAAATGATGTACCAAATTCTGAACGTCAACCTTATTGATATAGTCGTATTTCGCATGCAGAAAGCGCCTCGGGATGAGGCATCTTGGCCCAAAGTGGCTTTGTAGCATCAACACGGCTACTTCATTCACACCCAGATAACCAACGATACGCAGATACTGGAATCTACAGCTACGTGTTGCAAATTCTTCGGACAGCCGAAGAGATTAAGCGGAAGCGCGAATCGGGTTGCGCTAATCCTAAAAACTTATTGAGAGCGGAGTGGTTGACGTAAATCCGAAAGAATACATTGCAACATTTGCGGTGGGGATGTGCGTCGGCGCCATCAAGGACAACGACAAATGACACTTCCAACGGGGAGGGAGGGGTACATGTAGAGGGTGAAAATGAAGCTGCGTTCCAAGCGTTGTGTGGCTTTTTGCCTCTTGCAAATTGCTAATACGGTTTAGAGGCGGGTGTGCAAAAGGAAAGAGATTGAAGATGTTTGCTTAATAATCAATGTAATCACAAAGAGAAAATATAATTTATTTGCCTTCTCCCTCCATTGCACTTGGCTTAGATAGATGTCGTGGATTGCGGTAATGAGTGGCAAGAAGGCCCCCGGCGGAGACACCCATTTCCTTCCGACACGATCGATACATTGTATCGTGTGGCCTAGTGTGCCGAAAGTCCCGGGTTCGATAACAGTGAGGGGTATGTCTTCGGTACATAAGCGAACCACAGCTCAAGATAAGCCCCACCTTCCACTCCACATGATACATCTTGCAGTCGACGAGCGAAGATTCAGCCACCTTGCCTTGTTGCGCTTGACTCCTTACATGCTCCATCGAGACCGTGGCACACTATTGGGTTTTGCTCTTAGGAATGGCTTCGACATTGTCTCGATATTATTGTCGTCGACAATCTTGCTCGAATGGCCCACTTTTTGTCATGCATAGAGGAAGTGACGACTGTTAGAACTAGCGTTGCATTACCTAGTGCTTATGTACAAGGTAGCTACTAATCCTTATCTTAGTACTTAGTGTCGTACTAATAGCGGTACTCTATTTCCCCGTTCGTGGCGGTCGGCATGCCCTGCCGGTGCCTTTGCCGGCCGCGCTATCTCTCTCTTTTCACTTTCTTTGTCCCCACTATTGGCCCCCTAGCGGGGCCCGCTCGACTACCCGTGTAAACATTCCTACTTCGAACTCTCACAAGTTATGGGCCCTTTACAACGTTACCTGGGATAAGCATACCTCCGAAATAGTACGGCAGCCCCAAGTAGGAGCATAGCGTGCAACATGGATACTCGCTAATAAGCCAATACCGACGCTATCCGCCCGAGGTCCCCCGTGGCCGCCCGACGCTAGCAATACCGCCTCCGCCACCCAAGGACAAAAGCCTTCAACATGGATACTCGCTGAAACGAGCACTAACGACATTATTAGCCGCCTAAGGTCTCATATATGGCCGCCCAAGGTTGGTCGTCTACGCCACCCTGCTCACAACTCGCCGATGCTATCGACCGGATCTAGCTTCAAATCAAATTCAAACCGATTCGCGAAAATTCGGCCCACGCGTACTTTAAATCGCACTGTTTTTGTTTTTTCCCCGAGGCGACGCCGCAACGCCCATGTGACTTAGAGAGGTTCTAACCTTGCCAACGGCGGAGGGGGGGGGGGGGGGGTAAGTCGACACGATAGCGCCCGACTATTACTTGCGAGTGCCTACACGTTATTGGCAGCCATGTTGGTTTTCCCCCTTCCTCGCCGGTCGCTCTCATGCGATAGCTAATTCGCCCGTGGACATGTCAGACAAGTACAATTGGACCAGTTTCTTGTCGGCAATTCGCCAATAGCATCCCGTTCTTGTGAGCACTTGTAGCGTCACCTACCCGTAAAGGAGACTACGAATATGTCTTTACAAGGAGTCTACCACTTTGGCGGAATGCCTTGGGTAATGGTTAGCGACCGTGCTCCTAAGCTCGTCAATGGCTTTTAGCGGACTCAATGGCGACGCCTCGGCACTCGTCTCAACATGTATTCCAGTCGACACCCAAGAACGGACGGGCTAACGGAGCGCGTCAACAACACTTATCAACAATTATTCCGATGTTGTGTTGCTACGATGGAAATGATTACACAACCTTACTACTATACCTATGGTCGAATTTGCTTACGGCGCGAGTCAAGCACTTGGCTTTGAGCACACATATAGAATTTTGAGGCGAATTTTGTCTTCACTCTTGAGGAGCCTCATGGCGTGATGTACATAATGCGGCCTTCAATGATAGTTACGCATGACGCAACGAGGAGGTTGCAAGAGTTACGAAAGGTTCACGCACTCGTACGTTCGATGTTATACATACACATGACGAGATGTAGACATGTTTTGTTTAGAGCCGTGAACATGTCGTTCGATACAACCGCCGCACTTCGTTCGAGGAGGCGAAGATTTAGTGGTTGAAAGAATGTAGTCTTGCGAGAATAGCCTAGCATGAGTCTGCGTGGTCGACCGCTTGGATATTCTACTATCGAGCAGTAGATTGATATACACATTTACAAACTGATATTGTAACTAAAGGAGACACCGCTACCGGCACAACACCTACCACCAATGTGACTTCTTCCAAGAAGACAAACGACGATGACGACAAGACCTCGGATACCTAGATTGAGGGGGGTGTTAGCACTTGTATTGCATAACCTAGTGGTAGGGGTAGGGATCAAGTGATTTTTGTCGATGTTGATGGTATAACGCTAGGGATCAGCCACCGATACATTGTCGATAGCATCATCATCACACGTTAATGGTGCCATCGATGTGCTAGTAGGTTGTGATATCGACATCGACATGATGACAGCCATGCTAATATCAATGCCATCAATTATCAAAAAAATTGAAATATGTCAATTATCAAAGCCCGATGTGCCGATACATCTAATGCCCAAATATCGATGCATCGGCAATAATATCGGTTTAACGCGCCATTGATGTTAGCATCGCAAAATATAAGCACCATCAACATCGACAATCCGTGACATCAATACCATCAACATCGACGATTAAAGGTATCACTACCATCAACATCGACAAATTTTACTTGATCTCTAGCATTATGATGGTAGTGATATCTTGAAACGTCGATGTTGATGGTGATGATATTTTGGGATGCGGACATCGATGACATACCAAACCGATATCATTGCCGATAAATCGATATTTGGGCCGATGTATGAAAACATCGGGCTTTGATAATTGATATTTATTTTTTGTTTGATGATTGATGGCACTGATACCAACGCTATTGTTATCATGTCGATGTGCATGTCGCAACCTTGCACATCACTAGCAACAACAACGGGTGATGATGATATTGTCGACGATGTATCGATGGTTGATCCCTAGCCTTATGCGCAAGGTAGCTACACGTTATCTTAGCACTCCGTATTATAACAATAACGGTACTCTATTTCCCCGTGAGTGGCATTTGGTCGTTCTTGTCGGAGCCTTCGCCGGCCGCCATTTCTCTCTTTCCACTTTGTGACGATAACTATCATGCAACATTACATCGCAGTGACTGCATGACATTGTACAAGTACTCGTTAGTAATTCCAATTCGTGCTTTTCTATCGGAAGGACGTACATCGTGGGTACGTCGCTGAGACAATTCAGGGAGGCTTTTGATGTGCACTACACTACCAATACATCTCGGTACGTGCATGTACGCAAAGTAAATCTTACTAGCTAGACGACGCGATGCACCATGTTCCCAATGTTAAACGAGGCTCTTATTATTGTTGGACGAGCCGCGTCGCAAGTCTGATGGCAACGGATGGAGAGCCCTAGCACCTTACACGTTGACCAAGCTAGAGCAATAACGGCTCCCAAGTGTCATATGTGTCGAATCATAGCCGTGCCACAATGTGAGAAACTCAAGGCGTGGCCCGCGTTGGCCACTATCCGGCAATTCGACAATGATGCGAAAGTCCGAAATAGCATCCACGATGAAGTAATCCTATGGAGCATTAGTGTGGCCGGGGATAGTATCTGGCGTGCGGGAAGGTGAGTGACATGACTTTTAGTTAGAAATGTGAAAAACATTATGGCATTGCATGGATTAAAGGAGGCAGAGGCGGTAAGCATGTAGCGAAATTTGGCAGAGATGGTGTACGGGCCAATTAAGCGTCGTCAAAATTTTATGCATGGCTGATTACGTAACAAGAGGTTGGGTGTAGAAAGCCAAACAAAGTCATTTTCTGCGAATTCAAACGGTTTAATGCGGCGGTTGTAGTACGTGGCTTGGTAAACATCGGCGAGTTTGAGTTGTTCTGACAATAATGCGTGAATGTCATGAATTTCGGTAACGACATTGAATGGGGAAGAGGTCGGGTTGTTAGTATGGAGGTTGGCATGGGTTATGGGGTTTTGGCCGTAAAGGCTTGCAAATAGGGAAAATTTCGTGGCGGGATCAACTGCATTGTTGTATGCAAATTCGGCAAGTGATAAACAGTTAAGTCAATCGTGATGTTGTTGGCGAACAAATGAAAGGAGTATTTGTTCGATTGTATACGGTGTGTGTTTTTGGTAAGGCCATCGGTCTCTGGGTGGTAAGAGCTGGAAATAAGTAATTTGGTTTGCTTAGATTGATAATTGTTTGCCAAAATGTAGGGCTAAATTTAGGGTCACGATCCGTAATGATAGCTTGACAAAGGCCATGGTGGCGGTAAATTTTGTCAAGGAAGAGGCGAGCAAGTTGTGGAGCGTTAATGTGGATTGAGCAGGTTTTGAAGTGCGCGTGCTTTGTAAATGAATCGACAAAGGTGGTAATACAATCGAAACAATCAAACCAAACTTGTAGGCCGGTTGTGAAATTCATGTTAATGAATTCCGATGGTCGTGTGGCGGTTGGCAGAGGAAAAAGTGAGCCTAGCGGTTTAATTATGCATGCTTTAATAATGCGTTGGCAAGTCGCACAAGTTTTGCAACAGTGTGTAACGGTTTTGCGCATACGTGGCTACCAAAAACATTTTAGAAACATTGAGCAAGGTTCGGTTTGGCTCGGCTTGAATCTTATCTGCTATCCACTTAAGGTTGTCGGAAGTATCAAAGCGGACATCAATAGGGAGGGACGTGTTGTAATATGTAGAATCTAGCGGTATCCAAACTGAATTTTATGAAGGATAGCGACATTGACTTGCAAATGGGGACATGGAGGACAAACATATCGTGCATGTCTTCTAACCCTATACTGTCTAGTAATTTTTGTTCGGTTGTTGCGATTGTGTGGTGAAGTTTGGGGCGTCGGGATAGGGCGCCAGCTTCGTTTGATGGCCCTTTTCGGTAAAGTATTTATATAATTGGTTTGTTTGTGCGTGGGTTGATGGTGAGGTAAGGGGATAAGTCATTTAGCCAAATAGCGTGACTTCAGTCTAATAGTTCTTGAGTTGGCCCAGGTCACGGAGTGTGGCATGGTTTGCCATGACAGTTATTTTGGCGATGCCTTCGACATAACAACGCCATTCTTTCAAAGCGCAAACACCCCTTCTTGGTCGTAGGTGGGTAGTTTGTGTGAGCCGTTTGAAGGACCTTAGCGAAATATGCGAAAAGACGTAAGTTGCATGTTAAATCTTTTTGGAGTAAAACAAGACCAAAAAAATTGTTAGCGTCGGTACTAATTATTAATTATGCGTCGGGACCTGTGCGAGGGTTGATCAAAACCGGAGATGAGTAGAGAGGCTATTTGAGGGCGTTAAAAGCGAGTTGCTCGCGTGTTATCCATTAATGAAATTTAGAGTTTTCCGGCAAGTGAACTGTGAACATAGCGTCTATGCAAGATATAAAAACCGAGAAAGCGCTGGGTTTCTTGAATTGTTTTAGGGGGTTGCCATTCAGAAACAGTCTCGATTTTTTTGTCGGAAGGGTGTTGTCGAGTTTTACAAACCATATGTCCGAGGTATTCGACATCGTTGCGAGTAAAATGCCTTTTTTGGTAGTCGTAAGCGTATGTCGTGTGATGCAAGGAGGGAAAGAGTAATGTCGAGGTGTCGTATGTGATCGTCAAGTGTGTAATATAAAAAATTAGAATGTGGTCGAGGTAGACTAGAATGAATTTTTTGCATGGGTTTAATAATCTGGCTCATGAGGCGTTGGTAAAATGACGAAGGATAGGCAGGTCCGAAGGGCAGAACGAGCCATTCGAATTGGTCGAATTGTATTTTAAATGATATTTTGTGTGTGTCGTCTGGGTTAATGCGTAATTGATGATACTCGAGGGCGAGGTCAAGGGCCGAGTAAATTAGGGCGACAAAAATAATGTCGAGAAGCATATCGGCATTGGGGAGTGGTGACATGGAATTTGATTTTGCGTGAGTATTTATTGAGTTGTCGGTAATCAATGCACATACGAAGACCACCGTTGGCTTTGCGAGCATAGAACGGGGGCGGTATAAGGTGAATATGATTTTGTAATAAATCCTTTAAAGTGGGTTAGTTGTTTTTCTTTATTCGTGAAGCTCAACGGGGGATATAAGCGATAAATTTTACCGTGGGGTACTCTTGCGTCGGGCGTGAGGGAAATAACATGATCAAGTCCATGACGCAAAGGAGGAAGTGAGTCGAATGGTTTACAAATGCTTTTCATGCTTTGTGAGGGAGCGGATTTCATCAGTCGAGTATCGAAAGTCCGAGTACGCAATCAAAAGTAGTGGATTGAAGAGTGGTAAGAAAAAAACAGATGTTGCAGAAAAACCGGAGAAATTTATGGCTAACGTACAAAATTGAAATTCTAGATCAATACGACCGTCGGCCATAACAATGCGGATTTTATTTCATAGTAGAGGTGTTGTAGGTAGGTTGTGTGAAGTTACAAATCTCTGATAGATAAAACTTAATGTTTCGCCAACAAAATCTAAAAAGAGAACTGCGGGAAGGGGTACAAGTTTGTGTTCTGGAAGGGTAGGTTCGAGGAGTAATAAATAAATATCGGTAATGGACGTAATAATGTACTGTTTTTCGGTGCCCGCCGGCGGCGCAGCGGCGGCGGTCCCGGAGGGGGGTGCGTTCGCATGCCCGTCAGCACCTACTTCTAACTCCACGCGGTGGGCTCTCGAAACCCCGCAGCCGGGCGAGGCTTGGCACGGTAGGGGGTTGAACGAGGTACCGACAGCTGCGATCCGCGGGATCATCAAGAGTCGGGAAGCCATGTACGGAGGGTTTTGGAAAAAATAATAACCGTACATCAGCACAGGGCTCTCCCACTCGGCTAGTCCGATATGTTTTTTTTTTTCAGGAACTAAATACTCACAGATACTCTCCCGTCACAGCGGGAACGATGTATGCGTATTGTTTTTTGGCGAGGAAGGGTACGGACGGATCAGCGGTGGGACGAGGGTGTTGGAGCTGGCGACGGACACTTGGGAAGCAGCGCTAGGGAACGGCGCTCGCTAGCAGCCGCCAACCCTGCGAGAGTTTTCAGTCTACCTTGGGGGCGAGGCCCGAAGCTACGCATGACGGAAATGGTCCGCGGTCGGAGGAGCGGCACGGTCTGGCGGCGGTGATCCTTAGGATCGACCGCCGCCGGAAAACCCCGGTACGGGGGGCTTTTGGAAAATATTCTTGTACCCAACATCTTTTGTGGTTCGGCGACTCGATCCATGTGTCCGACCCACCCCTCCCCTATTCGGTACCCGGTTATCGACATGCTGCCTCAGACAGGGGGCCTAGGGTTATCGTAACGGCACACTGCTCGTAAAGGAGCCCCCCGAACAACGTAAACCACCGGGGGAGGGTACGGCCGGCCACAACGCGATCAAATTGGTGTTGGAAATCGACAAAACAAGGACAAGGGATAGGAGAACATGTGGCACGGGGGGAGGAGAGCCAGCCGGACACCGTCTGGAGCTTAGTAGCTTTCTCTTCCCATCCCCCGAAGGAGGACGGAAGATTCGGCTAGGTGGCGAAGTGCGTCGAGAGGAGCACCTACTACCTCGGGCATGGACGAGCACGGATCGAGACGGGACCGACGAAGATCTGAGCGAGGGGGTTTTTCACATGCCTTTCCCCCTAGCTCCGGCACGACCGGAGTCGCACGGTACCCGAGGTCAGGCACGTTCCCCTCGACCAGCTCAAGCTGGCCAGCCTCGACGATGATTAGCATCCCCGCAGCGGTTGGAGCATGCCGCGTATCGTGGAGACTAGCGACACTTTTTTTTTCATACTGTATCCAAAAATTAAAAACGTATTATAGATCAGAAAATAATACATACCTGGTTGCGTGTATGTTTTAGACGGTATCGTCACAACCAATGGAGAGGTTGGGAAGTGGTTCACGGTCGTTCCCACGCTTATGAGTCCACATCGGCTTAGCACGAGGGGCCCAGAAACAACAACCGCTTAATTCTGGTATTGTTGTAAACAATTTCGATTTCAATTTCAATTACTGTTTTTCGGTGAGGAGGCGGAGTTGGTAAAAAGTTTTTGGACTAATTTTCGGCGACTACGTCTTACCTTGTGATTCGCAGAGCCTTGAGATGAGCGGAGTTGCCGGCATCGTGGAAAGCAGTTGCTTGTCGTTCGTCGACAACATGGTGAGTCAGATAAACACCTACCGGCCAACGAATGGGATCCATCGGAGTTGAGGAAGTGGCGGAAGTGGCATTACGAAATGGTTAAGTCACGGCCGGGTATGAGTGAATGCGCTTATAATTACTTAAGATCGGAAGCCATGATTTACCGACGGGGGAGTGCCACCGTGGGAAGACAATAATGGCTTGTGTGTCAGCGGGAGATTGCAGTCATTGTTGTTCCAAGTTTTGTAGAATAGGTACATATGTGTAGTCGAAAACCGGGTTAATAAAATCCGTGTGACATGTAGCAGAGGCATATGTGAAAGGTATTTCGGTAGAGCAGTAGTCAGAGCATACATTATCGAAAGCATATGCAGAGGCGTCAAGTGCGATTGGGCCGTAGGCATTGTTGAGGCGAGCAAACTCAGCGGGGTCAAATGAAATTGAATGAGATGGGCATACGGGGGGGGGGGGGGTAAGGTTGAGGTGATCTTATTCAAGAACACGTTGTGGCGTATTCGGCGATGTAGAGTTGTACAGATGTCATGAGCGTGGTGGTGTAGCGATGAGGCGTGTGTTGTCGTTGTAAAAATATGTGGAGGCGGAGATTGATGAGATGTTTTTGGTTTCGTGTCAATAAAATACGTTGAAAATAATGGGGCAGTGGCAATGACACAATCGGCCGGGAGTGGCGGCGGTATGGCAGTGGTTGTGGCGGTTGTAGTGGCAATAGCATTGTTTTTGGCATGTATTGGCAGTATGGCAAGGGCAATTGCATTGGCAATAGCAGAATCGGCCGGTAGTGTCGGCGGGTTAGCAGTGCCATTGGCAATTGTAGTGGCAATACCAATATTTGGGATGTATTGGCAATATGATATTGGTAGTTGTTAGCACTAGCATCCCGTTGCATAGTACTTATGTACAAGGTAGCTATTTGTCATTCTAGTACTTAGTGTTATGCTATTAGCGGTACTCTATTCCCTATTAGTGGCGGTCGGCCGGTCTTGCCGGTGCCTTCGCCGGCCGCCATCTCTCTCCACTCACTTCTCTAGTCACCACAGCCGGCCCCCCTTGTGGGGCCGGCACGACCTTCGTGTAACTATCCGTTCCCAACTCTAACAGGTTATGGGCCCTCCACCAAGTTACACTAGAGAAGAGCGTGTGTAAAGCGCTCTGCGCCACGCTAGTCCTACCTACTCCCACGTAAAAAAGAGTAGAGCGTGTGTAAAGCGCTCGGCGCCACGCTAGTAATTCATCGTCCCACCGACCCCACGCTTCGCCTTCGAGCTGGTTGTCCGCGACTGTCCTACCATCTCCCACGTAAAAAGGAGAAGAGCGTGTGTAAAGCGCCCGGCGCCACGTTCGCCCCACCCAACTTTCAGTCTCACCTAGCCTTTCAGTACTTTAATTAGTACTGTTATTGTTTTTTCCCGAGGCAATGCCGCAACGCCCACCTTACTTAGCGAGAAGCTTAACTTTCCCACGGCGAAAGGAGGGAGTCAACACGAGCACCCGTCTATGTTATTGCGTGCCTACACGCCACAAACAACCTTGTTGGTTGTGCTTCCTCCTCCTCGCTGGTCGCTCCCATGCGTCGGCTAATTCGCCCGTGGACAGTTTTTCCCGCTACATGTGAGAATAGTACATTACGCAGTACATTTAGAACTGCTTCATATCGGCAACTCGCCGGTAGCGGCACGTTCTTGTGAGCGCATGTCGCTACACCTACCCGGCCGGAGACACACGCTACAAGCACTACACCTTCTACCAAGATGACACCTTCCTCAACGCAAGCTAGGACGACGTCAAGACCTCGGCTACCTTGAGGGGGGGTGTTAGCACTAGCATCCCGTTGCATAGTACTTATGTACAAGGTAGCTATTTGTCATTCTAGTACTTAGTGTTATGCTATTAGCGGTACTCTATTCCCTATTAGTGGCGGTCGGCCGGCCTTGCCGGTGCCTTCGCCGGCCGCCATCTCTCTCCACTCACTTCTCTAGTCACCACAGCCGGGCCCCCTTGTGGGGCCGGCACGACCTTCGTGTAACTATCCGTTCCCAACTCTAACAGTAGTGGCTTTGTGTTTGGCAGTTATTGGCATATCGATCTCGGCAGATGACAAATCATCCCATGCGGAAATGTGTTCGGGCCCCTTTGTAGTATAGGGTGGGTGTGTCACTAAATAATTTTAGTGGAGGACCGGTAGTATCACGATCGGCAGCTTTGCAAGTTTTAGCCCGATGAAAAAAAGCAATAGCCCTTTCGAATCACAGTCACCGTGGCAGCAGGGGCGGCAATAAGATGAAGTCGCGGCTAGGATAACATAACTGAATTGTCATTGCGAGGCAATTTAGCGACGACCCCATATCGCGTCATTTGCGGTCAAGGTCAAGGCGGGCCACCCCCGTAGCGGCTTTGTTAGCGGCGATCTTATCACGCCATACAGTTTTATCGGCGGTGGATGTGGTATGACATAACATAATTGAATGGCCCATTTGATTGCAGCCGTCACATCATCGGCGTTTGGTAACAACTAGCGACGATAGCCTGGTCGAGGTTGATTTTTCTATTGGTTGGGGCGGGGGGAGGCCTTGGCGGAGGGGCATTAAAGCGATCACGGTTAGCATCACGTTTCCAAGTACTTCAACCGGTGGCAAAAGAACGTCGCGGGCGGTTGTGAAGAGAAGAGGGGTAGTTGGAATACTACTAGTACAACGGTGTGCGCTTGAGGGAGTAAGTTGATTGGAGTTGGTCGATGCCTTCGAGTTGGCGGTTGAGAATGACGAAAGTGTTGAGCGACTCCCCCATGTGGGCGGCAGTTTCCTCACACTTTCCTTTAACAGAGTCGGTTAGGGTTTGGACGATCGTAGCGACGACAACATATTCTTTGAAGCGGTCAGCCTGTGGAAGCATGTTGAAAGCCCAGGCGATTGCTTATTTTGAAAGATCGAGGTTATTAGCGGCCATAGTTTTTTGCGAGGGGTAAGTGGTCATGTATGTGGTGTAGTCAAGTACAAGCTAGCGTAAGCGGGAACCTTCGTACAAGTCGGCGAGTAGTGCAGCACGCCAATCGTGGTAGGCAGAAAATCAAGTGGTGACACGAACACCCGGGATTTATTCTCGTTCGATGAGGGGGTGTTTGATAAAGAAAGTCTTGTAGCGGGCGTGAGCGACTGAATTACTAAATCGGGGATAACATGGCGAAAGATGAAGCCTTGTTGATAGGGATTCCACGTCTTGTCGTCAAGCTTTTCGTCGAGGATGATAATAAAACAATTAGTGGCGGCAAGTTCTTGCGGGTTGCGTAATCTGTCGTCAAGGGGAATGTCGGAAGAAGGTGGAGAGGTTGCGAGTTTGAAAAATTGGATGCTGATGGCGTCAGCGGCGGCCTGTTGTGTAACGAAAAGATCGACGTCAACTTGTTGATCGTCGTCGGTAGGGGCCGGAAGAGTCGCAAGAGCAGCAAATGGAGCCGAAACACTAGCGGGAGGATGAGAAGGAGCGGACACAGTAGCACGAGTAGTCAGCATGGTGTCGTGAGTAGTTGCAAGAATCGTTTTTTTAGCAGTGTAGGGTAGATATGCAGAAAGGGTGGAGGTCATGCATGAACGAAAAGCAGCCGAAACCGGAGATAGATCTAGTGAATATCTTAGTAAATGCGATGGCTTTTGGTAAAAACAAGAGGAAAAACGATAGCAAGATGTAAAGTTAAATCAGTGTTGGCCCCTCCGAGGTCTTTTGCGCGGCTTACTTAGCTGAGGGTAGGTTGGATACCGACATGTCAAAACGTTGCGGGCGGTTATTATTGTAAGGCTAGGGATCAAGTGAATTTTGTCGATGTTGATGGTAATGATATTTTGCAACGTCGATGTTGATGGTATTGATATCTTGGATTGTCGATGTCGATGGCGTTGATAGTTTGAGATGATGATATCGATGGCAATTTAAGCCGATATTATCGCCGATGTATTGATATTTGGGACGATATATCGATACATCGGGCTTAGATAATCAGTATTTTACAATTGTTTTGATAATTGTTAGCATTGATGCGAACACTAATGCCATCGTGTCGATGTCGATATCGCAACCTATCACATCGATGGCACTATCACTAGGTGATGATGATAATATCGACGATGCATCGATGGCTGATCCCTAGCCTTATATTATTGGCAGTAGTTGCGTTGGTTGATGTCGTGGGTTTGTACGAATGTGACTAATGTTGAGCATAAAAGATGTGGTTATCGTAATTAGGCTGGAGTCCTAGTTGCTAACAAGGTGTCGGTAACTTAGCTTAGGCCATAAACTGAAGACTATCCCGTCCATTGGCGAATCGAACGCACTAAAGACCATATGTAAGGGGTTGCCGGGACCTTCTTAAACAGTCGTTGAACAACAGAGTGTAGTCGGCGTAATTATGGTTACCTTGAGTAGATCCTAACTGGGCGTTAATTTCGTCGTCTCGGTAAAATGGACGTCTTACGAATCTCCTCCACCATAGTGTCAAATATTATTGAATAGCAGCATGCCACGTACGATTGGGCCACCAACGGTTCAAAGGTCAAGAGAATTTAGACGTAACCCACACAATAACGTTGTACGAGTCGACATTAATCCTGACCATGGCGAAGCGTTGAAGCTGCGCCTCGAGATAGTCTTCGAGCTCACGTGCATCACGAGCTGACGGGTAGCAGGAGTTAATTGCAGCTTTACGACCCGTCTCAATAAGAATAACGGTTAAGCAAGCACGCAAAGTTGGTTGCAGGGGCCGGAACTCCCATGCGTAAATCAGTATGTGTCTCTCCACATAGCGGATTAAAGTGACCCTTGGTCTACATCCACAGGTGACCATAGTCAACAATTGAGAAGAAAAAAAGAAAATGCCTCGATAACGACTTGCGTTCGTGACAAAGCAAAGGATTGGTAGTTATTGATCAACGAAAAGTCTCATCCCATTGAGCCACGTAACCAATGTGTAGTAACTCAACCTTACATATTATTTCAGGAAGTCTGCCATTCTTTGTCGGCGTTAGCGAGAGACCGTCAATGTCAATCGTAGCATGAACGACGTAAATACCACCATGATTAATTGTCGATTGAGTCGTAACAGCTTGCACAAGCTTAGCAAGAGTACGTATGTTAGCTGCCACGACAAGTACCGGACAAATGCCGAAAAGAGGCAAACGAGCTGATGTTTGCGTGAAGGTAACGACACTCGAACCGGATTGTTACTCAACAAAGTAAAGTCGTCATGAGTCAAAGTAAGGCCAGTTTCCTCGAGTAACTCGCGAATGGTAACATCGATATGCTCTTCGTCTTGTAAAATCGAACCATCAAGAAACCAAGTTTTACCGGTACGGGGTTCACGCTAAGGCTCGGGATCGATGGATATCAGTCGGACTATTATACGAGCGTATTTCGCTGCGATGGGCTTTCGGAGTATATTTCGCATTCCGGGTCTCCGAAAGCACGACGAAATACGTCGATATAGTCCGAATGATATCATCGATCCCGAGCCTTATAGGTCACGCTAATGTAAAACGAGCTTAATGTATAAAGCTTTGGAACCTCCGATAGTCAGTACGACCACCACGTAATTACCAAGTCCAAAAGACGCCACTTTGAATCAATCAAACAACGTCCATCCAACAAATCAAGCAACAATAAAAGCGTGCGCCGACCAAAGAGTTCCGAAACCACTGTGGCATTTGACCTTTTGTGAGCTAACAACATACACAAATCTATTATTATTATGTGTTGCTTGTTGATGATGTCTTTGCATGTGGAAGTGCACCGGAGGGAGAGATGCGAAGATACTTGATTGTTTAATGTTTAACATTATATTGCAATTTATCAAAGGAATTGTTAAAAGGTCATGTCACCTCCCTCCACTGCACACGGCTTAAATAGCTTTCGCCTATCTAGCTACATAATCTCGTTACTGTCTATCTAGAAGACGTGTATATTTACTGCCGCACTTTGGAGTAAGGCTAGGGATCAGCCATCGATGCATCGTCGATAGTATCATCGTCACCTAGTGATAGTGCCATCGATGTGATAGGTTGCGACATCGACATCGACACGATGGCATTAGTGTTCGCATCAATGCTAACAATTATCAAAACAATTGTAAAATACTGATTATCTAAGCCCGATGTATCGATATATCGTCCCAAATATCAATACATCGGCGATAATATCGGCTTAAATTGCCATCGATGTCAGCATCCCAAACTATCAACGCCATCAACATCGACAATCCAAGACATCAATACCATCAACATCGACGTTGCAAAATATCATTACCATCAACATCGACAAAATTCACTTGATCCCTAGCCTTAGCTTTTCACGATTTCGCACACTCCAATTATGCTCTTAGCCGCCACCTCACATATCCGCTCTTCCGCCTGCGACCGGCCACCGGCATAGTGCCATGTCTATGCCTCACCCCCTCGGAAGGTTTCGACTAGCACATGGCTTGTCGACGGCTAGCGAGCACCCTTTCATGGCGTTGCTTCCCGGCCAGCCACCACCAGCTCCAACGCCCGCGTCCTAGCGGCTGATCCGGCCGTACCCTCCTCGCCATCAAACGCTCCTTTGAGTACATGCTCCCACCCCATCGAAGATAGGAATGTACTCATGTAATATAAGTACGCGAAAAAACATATCGGACGGCCTGAGCGGGAGATCTTGGCGCCGGTATCTGCACTAGTAATTATTTTTTCAAAAGCCCTATGTACATGGCTTTTCCCGACTAGTTGATTAATCCTCGCGGATCGAGCTATTCGGCCCTCTTAGCCCCCTACCGTGCCTGGCATGGCACGGCTGACGGGGTTTGTAGCGCCCACCACGGGGAGGTGAGGGGATGCCGACGGGCTTGCGAACGCACCCCCCTCCGGGGTCGCCGCCGCTGCGCCGCCGCCGGCGGGCGCCGAGCCTTGGCAAATTTGTGCCATTTCGGCGTCTCCAAAAAGTCGTGTAACGCCATTACCATGAAAAGGGCACGAATATCACACGCATAGTATCGGATCTTCTTAGAATCATGCGTTCGAACCCTACTTTTCTTACGCAGATCCGCTCCATGAAGAAGAGGTTCTTTGTAACAACAGTCACCTTGTCTCCTCGAGCAAAGTGTGGGGCTGTCGACGGTTCTTAACAAGCCTGTACTTCATCTTGTAAAGTTGTAACCGCCGCACAATGCAGTATTCGGGTCGTTTTTTAGACATGTTGACGAACGCGTCCATTGTAACACACCGAAAGCTGCTTTTGTTACCTCTAAAGGCCCCACAAACCCCGCAACGCTTACGTTGGGTCATGCACAGGCCGTGAGAGCCATGTGTTCCCTTGGTAGCTATACTTGTCGCGGGTGGTGCTGAATATGCGCGATGGGTGTCGCCATTGTTGCATTATTTATCGGCATGCCGCGTTACCGGTGACACGATAGTTCTCACTAACACAACGAAAGCGAGTGTGGGTTTATATAGGAGGCGGCTTTATGTCTAAAAAGCAGCGAGCGGCAAGCAGGCGGGTAGTGGCGAGGGAGTTGGCGGCGGATGCATAAGTGTCACTTGCATCAAGTACCCCGCGTGCTAGATTAGGGCGGCGAGAGCGCGGCGGTCGAGCAGTAGCACGCATGAGCGGCGCCATCACTATCTCATCCTACGTTGACCATGCCCGCGCGAGATTCCGTGAAACAACATCCGTAGTGCAAAACTTGCAATCGCAAGTCAATCAGCTCCGCAAAAAGGTAGCTAATGCGGAGGAGGCGGAGAGATATTGGCGGGTAATGGTCGACAGCCAAAAGGACGATGAAAAAGACATGCGGTCGAAAATGTCGGCGGCGGACATATATCGCGTCGAGGCAGAAATCAAGCGTCGAAAGGTTGAGAAGGAAGTGTCACAGCTGAAAGGGACAAAAGAGGCGATGTTTGAGGCTGATCGTGAGGACGTACCGGAAGAGCTTGACATCAACGTTGATGGTATCTACGACGTGGAGGACAACAGCGGCGACGACGCCGAGGAGCTGCCGCATCGCAGGTCGAAGCAGCGAGAAAGACCTAGCGGGTTGTCGTACAAGCTCATCCGACATGCAACTACTTCCGCGACAATACAAAGGTATGTAGGACGTGAAGTTTGTCAGCTGAAGCATCAGTTGGCTCAGGTTGCCGGCATAAACGACAGTTGGCAGCGTGTGTTTGGTGACATCGAGGAGGAAGCGAGCGATTGCAGTGGGGAGGGAGAGCACGGACGCGTCGAGCTGAGTGAGGGGGGGGGGGTAAAGTTCGAGCAGCACACACACTCATGTTTACAAGGGATGCCTTGCTAGCGAACTAACCGGTGAGCTCTTAAGTGACATATTCCAATCCAAGCACTTTAAGCATGTGTTCAAAGCGGCAAATGAACGTGCAAGACATGCAATAAGGGAGCGAAATGAGCTGCAGGTCTACACCGACATGAGGCTAGCACATTATGCATATCAACGACAAATAAACATCACGACGCATAAGTGGGACGCGGCCTTGGGGGGGATGGTGATATTGGTGTTGCCTTGACTAGGAGCTCACATGTGCAAGTGGCTAACTGTAGCTACGCAAGCGGGTGAGTTTAGTGTTGTGGGTTTGCAGTCATCCGTAGACATGGTTTCCACAACACAAGATCCATCACTAGTGTTGCAGCAACGTGCACGGAGACTGCTGAGCAAAGGGCTGATTCATCATGGAGAGGCTTTGCGGGTGCAAGAGATTTCTGATGCTTCCGTTATCTTTAACGCCACTTGGACAAATTAGACGGTGGTGGTATTAAAGGTATGATGGTTTGTGTTATGGCGGTATGCATAGTCGCATATAAATTAGTGAAGTTGCATTTCACGTCACCAACTATGTGCACAATTTGTGCATGATGGCAGCTCAGTGGAAGGTGTAAAGGGCAAAGAGGACTTCCTCGTCAACGCCGTGGAGAACAACTGGCCTTGCTCCTTCTAACTCGTTCCTTGATGATTGCTGCGAGGACGTCATGCGGAGCTGCACGGGCATTCAAGAGGTGATACGGAACTTGGAAGCTAAGGGTACTATGGTGAATGGGAGGCACCACGCTGTGCCATCATGCGTGGGCGGAGAGCTTAAGCTAGTCAACGAATACATTGGGCTGTGTGGATGCTCATTAAAGTAACCGTGCATTTACTGCAAGGCAAGGAAGGGACACCTCTTCATAACCAAGTCAGCATGGGGTGATTTGGTGGACTGCCCATGCGAACGGTTTAGGAAATGACACAAATGGCACACGTAGTCTCAGATTGCTGTGACTATGTTGCCCTGTTCCCGGTGAGCTTCTATGACACTTGATTGCGAATTGCATCGTGTGTGTGTGTGTGTGTGTGTGTGTGTGTGTGTGTGTGTGTGTGTGTGTGTGTGTGTGTGTGTGTGTGTGATTTGCTTATCGACTATGTTGTATGGCAGGTTGTGCTTGCACGATCACTGCAACCAGTGAGGCGCCATCTATGGAGGGCATGGGCTAGTCCAAACGCCAACACATGCAACAGCAACACTTGGGCATGTGCAGAGGCCGCCAACCCTTCATGCCCCACGCCCATTGTCATGTTCTATATCGCAGACATCCTGCACAGCCTGCTGAGGGTGGTGCCGCAGATGTTTCTCCATACCGTCCAAGATAGTTTTTGACGAGGAACACTTCAAGGAGGATGGGCAGTGGTGCTACGAAAACTTGTCTCTGGTCATCACTGACGATATGTATCTCCAACAAAGGAAGGGTGTCAAAAAGTTGAATGTTTCTGCGAAGAGCTTGCCGGAATCGACATGCCGACTGTTTCTTGACAATTTTGAGATTATCATGGAGATCGCCATCAAAGACCATGGCAATGGCGAAATCAATGAGGGTGTCTACGCAGAGGCACTCGCAGTTTGGGAAGCGTTTTTTCCTCTGCAATGACGTTGTCACTAGAGGATGCGACGACAACGACATGTGGCTGTGGAAGCACATGCGCAAGAGCTCGATAATCTAGGTGTTGTGTCCATGGCTGCATATCTGGAGGTGGCCACTGACACTCATGTGACTGTTTACATGCACATTATGGCGTGTCACATGGGCGATCTTGTGAGAGAATGGGGTGGGTTGATGAAATGGTGCAGCAAAGGAGCGGAGGCAATGCACCAATTGACTAAATGATTTGCTCGAAAAATGCTCGGCAAGGAGAGGGAATGCATCTCAGGTTGTGCTCACCCGATTTCACAAGTTGATGAAGATGCAAGCCCATCCATCACGTAGGCAACGGGTGCGGTATACCGGCAAGCATGTCACATGTACCGGGCATGAATCAAAGGCCAAGAGGGGGGTCCATGAGCAGACCCAAAGCAAGCTCAAGACCAAGTACCCCGCCCACAACTTTAATGAGTCCCGCGCAGTGAAAAGGGCAAGGGACAAGTGAAAATATTGTGATGAAATAAATACTTACATGTCATTAATGCCTACTTCCGGCTACGCTAGGTAGATGATGTTGTACCAATGGCCCGAACAAGTCAATGACTCGTGCATCATATTGATAAAATGACCTAGCAGGGGCCGGCACCTCAGACAGCTCCATGGCATGTTTTACGCCCTCTTCCTTGTCATGGCCGTTTAACATGGGGTCCTGGCTCGGCAAGTATTGCATATTATGTTTCACATGCAGCCGCAGCCGCTCGTTTCTCTTCTGGAGGTATTCATCCTTTTGCTGCAATTCCTTCTCCCGTGCCGCTCTCCTAGCATCCGCAACTTCCATTGCCTCGACCACTCGCAGGTAGGGAGCATAGGTTACGAAGCGAGCTTTGGCCTTCGTCAAACGCGGGTGTTGATAGGGTTTTGCTTCCATTGGAAGGAATGGTACGTGCTTTATGTCCCCTCATCCTCTCCGTAATGTGGGCTCACGATAATTCCAGCAGGTTGCCCGTTGTTGCAAGTGCTGAAAATGCGGCACCTGTAGTTTGTTGCGGTAAATCTCCGGTTCCTCCCTAATAGACTACAATAACTTGAACTGCGCATACTCGCGATGGTTACAATCCCACGGAGGGAGGTGGGGGTACCTTGACAACTCGGCGTCCTCTGGGCCCGTCAAGAGGGGGTGAGATGCTCAGAACTTGGGTCGATATGTGATGGGAGGGTTTAGCGTGACTAATGCCTTGACAATGCTAAAGTGGAAGATAAGCTTCGACAAAACGACACCGTTAGGCTGCTTTCTTGTTGTCTCAGTCACCGTGCCCGGCGGAACGATAATTTAAAGGCTGTTTTTCTTTGTCCGGATGTTGCCGTACGCCACGTCCGCACTTGATTGTTGCTTGAGGTGCATTCCCGCAAGTAGCTCCATCGCTTACCAAGTATGAAGATCACACCCGCGAACCTTGCAGCCGACGTCCTTTTCGCAGCTACCACGGTCGCAGAGCTGCACGGAGCGAATCTCGCGGTCCCAAAAGTGGCTTATGACTTTCCCTACTGTATTGTCATGGCCACGTCCCTCATCCAACTACTTTATAGGTCAAGAGGAAAGCCGACCACCTTCACAAGCTTTGATGCGTTGGAAATTTTGAAATCTCGGCCGAGCTCGTCGAAGGTCGCTGCATGGAACAAAGTCTTCGACGTCTCACGCTCCACGGCCACCACGGGAGTGAGCAGTGGGCCAAGGCATATGGTGCATACGTTGTCTCGGAACAAAGCCGGCTCGGACTAGAACCTCTCTTCAAACTTGCTCACGAGGCACTCCAAGCATTGGCCGTCCATGGTGCGATGTCGCCGATTTTGTGCCGCCATTGCAATCTGCCGCAACATGCATAGAAGACGCACCCTAAAAAACGAACGTGTAACTTTATAGAGACATCAAAACTCACAAACCCTCCACATGCTTGTCCGCATATGGTCTCAAGGAGCTCACTTCGCAAAAAACGGACACAATTGCGGAGTCTGTTATCGGCGTGTGGTTTACGGCGGGTGCGAGTCAGTCGGTGAGTGGATACTTACATGTACCGACAGCGCATGCCTACCGTGCTTGGCTTACATGCCGCACGAATAGAATAAAAGACATGTTACCACTAGCATCTCGTTGCCTAGTGCTTATGTACAAGGTAGCTATTTACCATCCTACTACTTAATGTTATGCTATTAGCGGTACTCGTTTCCCTATTAGTGGCGATCGGCCGGCCCCGCCGGTGCCTTCGCCGGCCGCAATCTCTCTCTTCTCACTTCTCTAGTCAGCACACCTTGGCCCCTTGTTGGGCCGGCACGACCTACGTGTATCTATCCGTTCCCGATTCCGACAGGTTATTGGCCCTCCACCAAGTTACACTAGAGAAGAGCGTGTGTAAAGCGCTCGGCGCCACGCTAGTCCTACCTACTCCCACGTATAAAAGAGTAGAGCGTGTGTAAAGCGCTCGGCGCCACGCTAGTAGTTCATCGTCCAAGCGAGACCACGCTTCGTCTTCTAGCTAGATGTCCGCGAATGTCCTACCATTCCCCCCGGCCCCCGTAAACAAGAGAAGAGCGTGTGTAAAGCGCCCGGCGCCACGCTCGCCCCACCAAGGTTTCAGTCTCACCTAGCCTTTAGCCTACCGATGCTCTCGACATGATCCGGTTGTTTTAAAGCGACCCGCGAGAATTTGGCCCGTGAGTACTTCAATTAGTAATGTTACTATATTTCCCCGGGGCAACGCCGCAACGCATACCCAACTTATAGGGGAATTTATCTTTCCCACGGTGAAAGGGGGGAGTCAACACGAGCAGCGCCCGTCTATGCTTTTGCGTGTCTACACGCTTCTTACAACCATGTTGGCTTTGCTTCTTCCTTGCCGGTCGCTATGATGCGTCGGCTAATTTGCCCGTGGACAGTTTTTCCCGCTACATGCCAGACTAGTATATTGCGCAGTGCATTTGAAACCGCTTCATATCGGCAACTCGCCGGTAGCGGCACGTTCTTGTGAGCGCATGTCGCTACGCCTTCCTCGACGCAATCTAGGACGAGATAAAGACCTCGGCTACCTTGAGGGGGTTTGTTAGCACTAACACCTCGTTTCCTATTGCTATTTGTACAAGGTAGCTATTTGTCATTAGTACTTTGTGTTATGCTATAAGCGGTACTCTATTCCCTATTAGTGGCGGTCGGCCGGCTGTGCCGGTGCCTTCGCCGGCCGCCATCTCTCATTTCTCACTTCTCTAGTCACCACACCCGCCCCCCTTGTGGGGCCGGCACGACCTATGTGTAACTATCCGTACACAATTACGACATAACCACTCAGCACCAAATCATGTTTTATGGTCTTTGCAGCACTTGCTATGAGATTCAGCGGAAACGGCGATGTAGCGAGTATGATAGGAAAGTGTCACCGACAACGGGTAAGCGCAGGTAATACAAGTGCGTGAGTGGCGCGTTTTGACGTTGATTTTATACTCGTGTCCAACGCATGTACGATATTGAAATGTCCGCTGTACATTACCGGGAAATCTGATGCACGAGCTTACCAGAGAGTGTATTTCATGTAACAATTTTGACCGCTCTAGCGCATGTGGCGAAAGTGGAGTTGAATGTCGCATGTTGAAGAGTACATCAAGGGGCTCCTCATGAAAGAACCCAAAAATGGCCTCAAAGGGAGTGTGGTCGTCAATTCCTAGCGCATGAGTGGTGTTGTACGCAATTTTCACAATGGGCAAGTGGTATGACCATCACTCATCCAACGTAGCAGCAGAAACAAAGTAGAAGCTGCTGAAAATGGGGTTGACGCACTCCGTCAGTCAATCCATCTCGGAGTGTTGATTGGAAGACATGCCGAGTCGCGTTCTAAGGAGTCTCCAAAGCGTGTTCATGAAGCAAGTAACGAATTTCGGGTCGCAATCATTGATCCGCACTCCAAGTAGTCCGTGTCATTGGTAGTAGACTCCTTGTAAAAACTAATTAGCGGCGTTCCTGAAATGCTGAAAACGCGCATTTTTTGTACACGCGAAAAAACGCCGTCACGCGCCCCCGACCTACGTCGTGGCATGACCATCGACACGCGCCCGCGAACACTGCCTCAGGAACCCTAGGGCCTTATTTGATGAATAAGAAGGGTTAGGGCCTCTAAAGCACCTAAGTTGACCTATTGTCGTGTAATTTCAGGTTGGAACCGGTATTGAGTGCTCCTCGCATCATGCTGCTCGATATCACATTTTCACAATCTGTGAGCGCAATGCCCGACGAGGCCGACGAGTATCAGTTCGCCAACCAAGGCAGCCGTAAAACTAAGAGCTACACCGGAATTTCAACTTCGGTGGAGGACGCAAGGCCAGACACGCCGGGGGAAAGCTGAGGCACTAGCGCAAGAGGAAGCGTCGCGGTACATACCGGCGCGTAATCGCCGAGCGCTTGGTGCGAAACTTTTATTTATGCTGGTCGAGGGCGGAGCGCCTCACCGAGCATAATCAAAGCGGACGAAGCAACTTAGGAAACTTGCGGCTGCTATAGTCAGAGAAATAGCGGGCACGCAGTAAAGAGCAGATGACCAACAAGCTTCGCACGGCGTGACGGTGGGAGTCGAGTCGGACTCTACGCATTCCGTGAACATCGGCCCGGGTGGGGGGGGAGGGAGGGGGTTGTATACGCGGTCTACCCTTAGCAGATAGGACCAGCGACTAAGGCTAGGGATCAAGTGAATTTTGTCGGTGTTGATGGTAATGATATTTTGCAACGTCGATGTTGATGGTATTGATATCTTGGATTGTCGATGTTGATGGCGTTGATAGTTTAAGATGCTGACATCGATGGCAATTTAAGCCGATATCATCGCCGATGTATCGATATTTGGGACGATACATCGATACATCGGGCTTAAATAATCAATATTTTATAATTGTTTTGATAATTGATGGCATTGATGCGAGCACTACTACCATCGTGTCGATGTCGATGTCGCAACCTATCACATCGATGGCACTATCACCAGGTGATGATGATACTATCGACGATGCATCGATGGCTGATCCCTAGCCTTACCAGCAACTAACTTCAAATGTAACACGTTTCGGTGTATCTCTATTTGATATGCGTCTATTCATGCATCATGAGCCGTTATTGTTTGTTGAGCAAAGACAATTGGTGTTGCAGGTTGGTGTTGCTTCCTCTGTTGGTGTTGTTGTTGTTGCTGCTCTTGTTTTTGCTGTTGCCGTTGTTGTGCTTGCATGATGGCGATGTGGCTACTGCAGCTGCTGATAATGATTTTGTTACTTGCATGTGTGCATGTTGGTTATGGTGTTGATACTTTTGTTGTTGATGTGTGTGTGTTCATGCCACAGTTGTTGTTGTTAAAGCGTGAACGGATGTAAGGAATAGACAAAAATCCACTTTGGTAGTGACCAAAGTTACAGTCTTTCCTACTATTAGTGCGTGCCAGTCAGTCAAAAGGGCAGGTGAGTGCTATGTGATTTGTTTTGGAGCTGGCAGGGGTGCTTAACGAGATGATGGTGAGACGGTAGCATGCTTACCGTACCCGCGCAGCAAGAGCGGCCAGTGTGTAGCCGACAAAACACCAATTGACCGCCCACCACCTACAACAAGTGCGTTTGAAATAGAATTGAAGGTGTGCTGGATTTGATGGACAACGCCTATACTCGCGCGACATAATCGTAGCTGAGGTGGCCGTAGGGCTGCGATCGCGTACGGCGGATTGGTGCTGCGTCGGAAACATCGCTAGCATTATCGAATGTAAGGGATAAACAAAACGTCGCTAGCATGAACGATTGGTAAGGATAGACAAAAATCTGCTTTGGTAGTGACCTAAGATACACTTTTTCCTACCATTGTGGCTTGTCGGTCAGTCAAAAGGGCAGGTGAGTGCTATCCGATTTATGTTGGAGCGGGCGGGGGTGGTTAACGAGATAGTGGTGAGACGGTAGCATGCTTACCGCACCCGCGCAGCAAGAGCAACCAGCGTGTAGCCGCCTGAGCACCAATTCACCGCCCACCACCGGCAACAAGTGCGTTTATAACAGAGTTGGAGGTGTGTTGGTTGTGAAGGACAACGCCCAAGTCCGCGTGACACAATCGCGGTTGGAGTGGCCGTAGGCTTAGTGAGGGCGTGCCATTTTTCCACCACGCACAGCCACCTCGGCGTTTTTTCGCAATCTGCGCATGTCAAACTGAGCGCAAAGAAAGAACGGTTGGAATGGATAGACAAAAATCCACTTTGGTAGAGACCTAAGATACACTTCTTCCTACCATTGTGGCTTGTCGGTCAGTCAAAAGGGCAGGTGAGTGCTCTCCGATTTATGTTGGGGCAGCGGGGGTGATTAACGAGATGGTGGTGAGACGGTAGCATGCTTACCGCACCCGCGCAGCAAAAGCAACCAGCGTGAAGCCGCATGAGCAACAATTCACCGCCCACCACCGGCAACAAGTGCGTTTATAGCAGAGTTGGAGGTGTGTTGGTTGTGGAGGACAATGCCCAAGTCCGCGCTAAACAATCGGGGCTGGAGTGCTTGTAGGGCTAGTGGCTTCGTACGGCGGTTTGGTGCCGCGTCGAAAACATCGCTACTAGTTGTATTCCAACCAAAATTAGCGCGCACGCTTTTCCGGTACTTAAGAACGCCGTAGCTGTTTATTCTGTTGCTACGCTCTCTATTCACGGCAGGAAATGGGCTATTCGAGTCAAGTGTTCGACCACAATTAGGACACGGTCAAAGCCATTGCTCACATCTAAGTGTGCGAGGTAGTCAAAACCAACGGTATGACAAGAGCAAAATTGATAGCAAGATGTAAAGTTAAGTTAGTGTTGGCCCCGCCGAGGTCTTATACGCGACTGACTTGGCTAAGGGTTCATTGGATACCGACGTATAAATACGCGATGGGATGTTACTGATGGCCGTAGTTGTGTTGGTTGATGGCTTGGCTTTGTTCGAATGTCACTAATGTTGAGCATAAGAAATGTGGTTGTTGTACTAAGGTTTGGGTCAAGTTACTAAATGAGGTTACTAAAGAGGTGTCTGCGGTATAATGTAGAAAGTTGTATTTGGTTGATATAGGTATGTATGGTTGGTATTGGCTAGGTCTTGATGTAGACCTAACATTCTTACCTTTCTCCAAAAGAGTGGCCATGTAGCGTTTTACGGAATTGCGAGCGGGAACCGCGTCGGGTATTGGTTGTGACGTTGGCTTGCGAAAAAGGCGGCTAAGAGCATAATTGGAGTGTGCGAAATCGTGAAAAGCTAAGGCTAGGGATCAAGTGAATTTTGTCGATGTTGATGGTAATGATATTTTGCAACGTCGATGTTGATGGTATTGATGTCTTGGATTGTCGATGTTGATGGCGTTGATAGTTTGGGATGCTGACATCGATGGCAATTTAAGCCGATATTATCGCCGATGTATTGATATTTGGGACGATATATCGATACATCGGGCTTAGATAATCAGTATTTTACAATTGTTTTGATAATTGTTAGCATTGATGCGAACACTAATGCCATCGTGTCGATGTCGATGTCGCAACCTATCACATCGATGGCACTATCACTAGGTGACGATGATACTATCGACGATGCATCGATGGCTGATCCCTAGCCTTACTCCAAAGTGCGGCAGTAAATATACACGTCTTCTAGATAGACAGTAACGAGATTATGTAGCTAGATAGGCGAAAGCTATTTAAGCCGTGTGCAGTGGAGGGAGGTGACATGACCTTTTAACAATTCCTTTGATAAATTGCAATATAATGTTAAACATTAAACAATCAAGTATCTTCGCATCTCTCCCTCCGGTGCACTTCCACATGCAAAGACATCATCAACAAGCAACACATAATAATAATAGATTTGTGTATGTTGTTAGCTCACAAAAGGTCAAATGCCACAGTGGTTTCGGAACTCTTTGGTCGGCGCACGCTTTTATTGTTGCTTGATTTGTTGGATGGACGTTGTTTGATTGATTCAAAGTGGCGTCTTTTGGACTTGGTAATTACGTGGTGGTCGTACTGACTATCGGAGGTTCCAAAGCTTTATACATTAAGCTCGTTTTACATTAGCGTGACCTATAAGGCTCGGGATCGATGATATCATTCGGACTATATCGACGTATTTCGTCGTGCTTTCGGAGACCCGGAATGCGAAATATACCCAAAATCGCAGCGAAATGCGCTTGTAAAATATTGACGACACCATCGATCCCTAGCCTTAGCGTGAACCCCGTACCGGTAAAACTTGGTTTCTTGATGGTTCGATTTTACAAGACGAAGAGCATATCGATGTTACCATTCGCGAGTTACTCGAGGAAACTGGCCTTACTTTGACTCATGACGACTTTACTTTGTTGAGTAACAATCCGGTTCGAGTGTCGTTACCTTCACGCAAACATCAGCTCGTTTGCCTCTTTTCGGCATTTGTCCGGTACTTGTCGTGGCAGCTAACATACGTACTCTTGCTAAGCTTGTGCAAGCTGTTACGACTCAATCGACAATTAATCATGGTGGTATTTACGTCGTTCATGCTACGATTGACATTGACGGTCTCTCGCTAACGCCGACAAAGAATGGCAGACTTCCTGAAATAATATGTAAGGTTGAGTTACTACACATTGGTTACGTGGCTCAATGGGATGAGACTTTTCGTTGATCAATAACTACCAATCCTTTGCTTTGTCACGAACGCAAGTCGTTATCGAGGCATTTTCTTTTTTTCTTCTCAATTGTTGACTATGGTCACCTGTGGATGTAGACCAAGGGTCACTTTAATCCGCTATGTGGAGAGACACATACTGATTTACGCATGGGAGTTCCGGCCCCTGCAACCAACTTTGCGTGCTTGCTTAACCGTTATTCTTATTGAGACGGGTCGTAAAGCTGCAATTAACTCCTGCTACCCGTCAGCTCGTGATGCACGTGAGCTCGAAGACTATCTCGAGGCGCAGCTTCAACGCTTCGCCATGGTCAGGATTAATGTCGACTCGTACAACGTTATTGTGTGGGTTACGTCTAAATTCTCTTGACCTTTGAACCGTTGGTGGCCCAATCGTACGTGGCATGCTGCTATTCAATAATATTTGACACTATGGTGGAGGAGATTCGTAAGACGTCCATTTTACCGAGACGACGAAATTAACGCCCAGTTAGGATCTACTCAAGGTAACCATAATTACGCCGACTACACTCTGTTGTTCAACGACTGTTTAAGAAGGTCCCGGCAACCCCTTACATATGGTCTTTAGTGCGTTCGATTCGCCAATGGACGGGATAGTCTTCAGTTTATGGCCTAAGCTAAGTTACCGACACCTTGTTAGCAACTAGGACTCCAGCCTAATTACGATAACCACATCTTTTATGCTCAACATTAGTCACATTCGTACAAACCCACGACATCAACCAACGCAACTACTGCCAATAATATAAGGCTAGGGATCAGCCATCGATGCATCGTCGATATTATCATCATCACCTAGTGATAGTGCCATCGATGTGATAGGTTGCGATATCGACATCGACACGATGGCATTAGTGTTCGCATCAATGCTAACAATTATCAAAACAATTGTAAAATACTGATTATCTAAGCCCGATGTATCGATATATCGTCCCAAATATCAATACATCGGCGATAATATCGGCTTAAATTGCCATCGATATCATCATCTCAAACTATCAACGCCATCGACATCGACAATCCAAGATATCAATACCATCAACATCGACGTTGCAAAATATCATTACCATCAACATCGACAAAATTCACTTGATCCCTAGCCTTACAATAATAACCGCCCGCAACGTTTTGACATGTCGGTATCCAACCTACCCTCAGCTAAGTAAGCCGCGCAAAAGACCTCGGAGGGGCCAACACTGATTTAACTTTACATCTTGCTATCGTTTTTCCTCTTGTTTTTACCAAAAGCCATCGCATTTACTAAGATATTCACTAGATCTATCTCCGGTTTCGGCTGCTTTTCGTTCATGCATGACCTCCACCCTTTCTGCATATCTACCCTACACTGCTAAAAAAACGATTCTTGCAACTACTCACGACACCATGCTGACTACTCGTGCTACTGTGTCCGCTCCTTCTCATCCTCCCGCTAGTGTTTCGGCTCCATTTGCTGCTCTTGCGACTCTTCCGGCCCCTACCGACGACGATCAACAAGTTGACGTCGATCTTTTCGTTACACAACAGGCCGCCGCTGACGCCATCAGCATCCAATTTTTCAAACTCGCAACCTCTCCACCTTCTTCCGACATTCCCCTTGACGACAGATTACGCAACCCGCAAGAACTTGCCGCCACTAATTGTTTTATTATCATCCTCGACGAAAAGCTTGACGACAAGACGTGGAATCCCTATCAACAAGGCTTCATCTTTCGCCATGTTATCCCCGATTTAGTAATTCAGTCGCTCACGCCCGCTACAAGACTTTCTTTATCAAACACCCCCTCATCGAACGAGAATAAATCCCGGGTGTTCGTGTCACCACTTGATTTTCTGCCTACCACGATTGGCGTGCTGCACTACTCGCCGACTTGTACGAAGGTTCCCGCTTACGCTAGCTTGTACTTGACTACACCACATACATGACCACTTACCCCTCGCAAAAAACTATGGCCGCTAATAACCTCGATCTTTCAAAATAAGCAATCGCCTGGGCTTTCAACATGCTTCCACAGGCTGACCGCTTCAAAGAATATGTTGTCGTCGCTACGATCGTCCAAACCCTAACCGACTCTGTTAAAGGAAAGTGTGAGGAAACTGCCGCCCACATGGGGGAGTCGCTCAACACTTTCGTCATTCTCAACCGCCAACTCGAAGGCATCGACCAACTCCAATCAACTTACTCCCTCAAGCGCACACCGTTGTACTAGTAGTATTCCAACTACCCCTCTTCTCTTCACAACCGCCCGCGACGTTCTTTTGCCACCGGTTGAAGTACTTGGAAACGTGATGCTAACCGTGATCGCTTTAATGCCCCTCCGCCAAGGCCTCCCCCCGCCCCAACCAATAGAAAAATCAACCTCGACCAGGCTATCGTCGCTAGTTGTTACCAAACGCCGATGATGTGACGGCTGCAATCAAATGGGCCATTCAATTATGTTATGTCATACCACATCCACCGCCGATTCGAAAGGGCTATTGCTTTTTTTCATCGGGCTAAAACTTGCAAAGCTGCCGATCGTGATACTACCGGTCCTCCACTAAAATTATTTAGTGACACACCCACCCTATACTACAAAGGGGCCCGAACACATTTCCGCATGGGATGATTTGTCATCTGCCGAGATCGATATGCCAATAACTGCCAAACACAAAGCCACTACTGTTAGAGTTGGGAACGGATAGTTACACGAAGGTCGTGCCGGCCCCACAAGGGGGCCCGGCTGTGGTGACTAGAGAAGTGAGTGGAGAGAGATGGCGGCCGGCGAAGGCACCGGCAAGGCCGGCCGACCGCCACTAATAGGGAATAGAGTACCGCTAATAGCATAACACTAAGTACTAGAATGACAAATAGCTACCTTGTACATAAGTACTATGCAACGGGATGCTAGTGCTAACACCCCCCCTCAAGGTAGCCGAGGTCTTGACGTCGTCCTAGCTTGCGTTGAGGAAGGTGTCATCTTGGTAGAAGGTGTAGTGCTTGTAGCGTGTGTCTCCGGCCGGGTAGGTGTAGCGACATGCGCTCACAAGAACGTGCCGCTACCGGCGAGTTGCCGATATGAAGCAGTTCTAAATGTACTGCGTAATGTACTATTCTCACATGTAGCGGGAAAAACTGTCCACGGGCGAATTAGCCGACGCATGGGAGCGACCAGCGAGGAGGAGGAAGCACAACCAACAAGGTTGTTTGTGGCGTGTAGGCACGCAATAACATAGACGGGTGCTCGTGTTGACTCCCTCCTTTCGCCGTGGGAAAGTTAAGCTTCTCGCTAAGTAAGGTGGGCGTTGCGGCATTGCCTCGGGAAAAAACAATAACAGTACTAATTAAAGTACTGAAAGGCTAGGTGAGACTGAAAGTTGGGTGGGGCGAACGTGGCGCCGGGCGCTTTACACACGCTCTTCTCCTTTTTACGTGGGAGATGGTAGGACAGTCGCGGACAACCAGCTCGAAGGCGAAGCGTGGGGTCGGTGGGACGATGAATTACTAGCGTGGCGCCGAGCGCTTTACACACGCTCTACTCTTTTTTACGTGGGAGTAGGTAGGACTAGCGTGGCGCAGAGCGCTTTACACACGCTCTTCTCTAGTGTAACTTGGTGGAGGGCCCATAACCTGTTAGAGTTGGGAACGGATAGTTACACGAAGGTCGTGCCGGCCCCACAAGGGGGGCCGGCTGTGGTGACTAGAGAAGTGAGTGGAGAGAGATGGCGGCCGGCGAAGGCACCGGCAAGACCGGCCGACCGCCACTAATAGGGAATAGAGTACCGCTAATAGCATAACACTAAGTACTAGAATGACAAATAGCTACCTTGTACATAAGTACTATGCAACGGGATGCTAGTGCTAACAACTACCAATATCATATTGCCAATACATCCCAAATATTGGTATTGCCACTACAATTGCCAATGGCACTGCTAACCCGCCGACACTACCGGCCGATTCTGCTATTGCCAATGCAATTGCCCTTGCCATACTGCCAATACATGCCAAAAACAATGCTATTGCCACTACAACCGCCACAACCACTGCCATACCGCCGCCACTCCCGGCCGATTGTGTCATTGCCACTGCCCCATTATTTTCAACGTATTTTATTGACACGAAACCAAAAACATCTCATCAATCTCCGCCTCCACATATTTTTACAACGACAACACACGCCTCATCGCTACACCACCACGCTCATGACATCTGTACAACTCTACATCGCCGAATACGCCACAACGTGTTCTTGAATAAGATCACCTCAACCTTACCCCCCCCCCCCCGTATGCCCATCTCATTCAATTTCATTTGACCCCGCTGAGTTTGCTCGCCTCAACAATGCCTACGGCCCAATCGCACTTGACGCCTCTGCATATGCTTTCGATAATGTATGCTCTGACTACTGCTCTACCGAAATACCTTTCACATATGCCTCTGCTACATGTCACACGGATTTTATTAACCCGGTTTTCGACTACACATATGTACCTATTCTACAAAACTTGGAACAACAATGACTGCAATCTCCCGCTGACACACAAGCCATTATTGTCTTCCCACGGTGGCACTCCCCCGTCGGTAAATCATGGCTTCCGATCTTAAGTAATTATAAGCGCATTCACTCATACCCGGCCGTGACTTAACCATTTCGTAATGCCACTTCCGCCACTTCCTCAACTCCGATGGATCCCATTCGTTGGCCGGTAGGTGTTTATCTGACTCACCATGTTGTCGACGAACGACAAGCAACTGCTTTCCACGATGCCGGCAACTCCGCTCATCTCAAGGCTCTGCGAATCACAAGGTAAGACGTAGTCGCCGAAAATTAGTCCAAAAACTTTTTACCAACTCCGCCTCCTCACCGAAAAACAGTAATTGAAATTGAAATCGAAATTGTTTACAACAATACCAGAATTAAGCGGTTGTTGTTTCTGGGCCCCTCGTGCTAAGCCGATGTGGACTCATAAGCGTGGGAACGACCGTGAACCACTTCCCAACCTCTCCATTGGTTGTGACGATACCGTCTAAAACATACACGCAACCAGGTATGTATTATTTTCTGATCTATAATACGTTTTTAATTTTTGGATACAGTATGAAAAAAAAAGTGTCGCTAGTCTCCACGATACGCGGCATGCTCCAACCGCTGCGGGGATGCTAATCATCGTCGAGGCTGGCCAGCTTGAGCTGGTCGAGGGGAACGTGCCTGACCTCGGGTACCGTGCGACTCCGGTCGTGCCGGAGCTAGGGGGAAAGGCATGTGAAAAACCCCCTCGCTCAGATCTTCGTCGGTCCCGTCTCGATCCGTGCTCGTCCATGCCCGAGGTAGTAGGTGCTCCTCTCGACGCACTTCGCCACCTAGCCGAATCTTCCGTCCTCCTTCGGGGGATGGGAAGAGAAAGCTACTAAGCTCCAGACGGTGTCCGGCTGGCTCTCCTCCCCCCGTGCCACATGTTCTCCTATCCCTTGTCCTTGTTTTGTCGATTTCCAACACCAATTTGATCGCGTTGTGGCCGGCCGTACCCTCCCCCGGTGGTTTACGTTGTTCGGGGGGCTCCTTTACGAGCAGTGTGCCGTTACGATAACCCTAGGCCCCCTGTCTGAGGCAGCATGTCGATAACCGGGTACCGAATAGGGGAGGGGTGGGTCGGACACATGGATCGAGTCGCCGAACCACAAAAGATGTTGGGTACAAGAATATTTTCCAAAAGCCCCCCGTACCGGGGTTTTCCGGCGGCGGTCGATCCTAAGGATCACCGCCGCCAGACCGTGCCGCTCCTCCGACCGCGGACCATTTCCGTCATGCGTAGCTTCGGGCCTCGCCCCCAAGGTAGACTGAAAACTCTCGCAGGGTTGGCGGCTGCTAGCGAGCGCCGTTCCCTAGCGCTGCTTCCCAAGTGTCCGTCGCCAGCTCCAACACCCTCGTCCCACCGCTGATCCGTCCGTACCCTTCCTCGCCAAAAAACAATACGCATACATCGTTCCCGCTGTGACGGGAGAGTATCTGTGAGTATTTAGTTCCTGAAAAAAAAAAACATATCGGACTAGCCGAGTGGGAGAGCCCTGTGCTGATGTACGGTTATTATTTTTTCCAAAACCCTCCGTACATGGCTTCCCGACTCTTGATGATCCCGCGGATCGCAGCTGTCGGTACCTCGTTCAACCCCCTACCGTGCCAAGCCTCGCCCGGCTGCGGGGTTTCGAGAGCCCACCGCGTGGAGTTAGAAGTAGGTGCTGACGGGCATGCGAACGCACCCCCCTCCGGGACCGCCGCCGCTGCGCCGCCGGCGGGCACCGAAAAACAGTACATTATTACGTCCATTACCGATATTTATTTATTACTCCTCGAACCTACCCTTCCAGAACACAAACTTGTACCCCTTCCCGCAGTTCTCTTTTTAGATTTTGTTGGCGAAACATTAAGTTTTATCTATCAGAGATTTGTAACTTCACACAACCTACCTACAACACCTCTACTATGAAATAAAATCCGCATTGTTATGGCCGACGGTCGTATTGATCTAGAATTTCAATTTTGTACGTTAGCCATAAATTTCTCCGGTTTTTCTGCAACATCTGTTTTTTTCTTACCACTCTTCAATCCACTACTTTTGATTGCGTACTCGGACTTTCGATACTCGACTGATGAAATCCGCTCCCTCACAAAGCATGAAAAGCATTTGTAAACCATTCGACTCACTTCCTCCTTTGCGTCATGGACTTGATCATGTTATTTCCCTCACGCCCGACGCAAGAGTACCCCACGGTAAAATTTATCGCTTATATCCCCCGTTGAGCTTCACGAATAAAGAAAAACAACTAACCCACTTTAAAGGATTTATTACAAAATCATATTCACCTTATACCGCCCCCGTTCTATGCTCGCAAAGCCAACGGTGGTCTTCGTATGTGCATTGATTACCGACAACTCAATAAATACTCACGCAAAATCAAATTCCATGTCACCACTCCCCAATGCCGATATGCTTCTCGACATTATTTTTGTCGCCCTAATTTACTCGGCCCTTGACCTCGCCCTCGAGTATCATCAATTACGCATTAACCCAGACGACACACACAAAATATCATTTAAAATACAATTCGACCAATTCGAATGGCTCGTTCTGCCCTTCGGACCTGCCTATCCTTCGTCATTTTACCAACGCCTCATGAGCCAGATTATTAAACCCATGCAAAAAATTCATTCTAGTCTACCTCGACCACATTCTAATTTTTTATATTACACACTTGACGATCACATACGACACCTCGACATTACTCTTTCCCTCCTTGCATCACACGACATACGCTTACGACTACCAAAAAAGGCATTTTACTCGCAACGATGTCGAATACCTCGGACATATGGTTTGTAAAACTCGACAACACCCTTCCGACAAAAAAATCGAGACTGTTTCTGAATGGCAACCCCCTAAAACAATTCAAGAAACCCAGCGCTTTCTCGGTTTTTATATCTTGCATAGACGCTATGTTCACAGTTCACTTGCCGGAAAACTCTAAATTTCATTAATGGATAACACGCGAGCAACTCGCTTTTAACGCCCTCAAATAGCCTCTCTACTCATCTCCGGTTTTGATCAACCCTCGCACAGGTCCCGACGCATAATTAATAATTAGTACCGACGCTAACAATTTTTTTGGTCTTGTTTTACTCCAAAAAGATTTAACATGCAACTTACGTCTTTTCGCATATTTCGCTAAGGTCCTTCAAACGGCTCACACAAACTACCCACCTACGACCAAGAAGGGGTGTTTGCGCTTTGAAAGAATGGCGTTGTTATGTCGAAGGCATCGCCAAAATAACTGTCATGGCAAACCATGCCACACTCCGTGACCTGGGCCAACTCAAGAACTATTAGACTGAAGTCACGCTATTTGGCTAAATGACTTATCCCCTTACCTCACCATCAACCCACGCACAAACAAACCAATTATATAAATACTTTACCGAAAAGGGCCATCAAACGAAGCTGGCGCCCTATCCCGACGCCCCAAACTTCACCACACAATCGCAACAACCGAACAAAAATTACTAGACAGTATAGGGTTAGAAGACATGCACGATATGTTTGTCCTCCATGTCCCATTTGCAAGTCAATGTCGCTATCCTTCATAAAATTCAGTTTGGATACCGCTAGATTCTACATATTACAACACGTCCCTCCCTATTGATGTCCGCTTTGATACTTCCGACAACCTTAAGTGGATAGCAGATAAGATTCAAGCCGAGCCAAACCGAACCTTGCTCAATGTTTCTAAAATGTTTTTGGTAGCCACGTATGCGCAAAACCGTTACACACTGTTGCAAAACTTGTGCGACTTGCCAACGCATTATTAAAGCATGCATAATTAAACCGCTAGGCTCACTTTTTCCTCTGCCAACCGCCACACGACCATCGGAATTCATTAACATGAATTTCACAACCGGCCTACAAGTTGTTGATGGTTTCGATTGTATTACCACCTTTGTCGATTCATTTACAAAGCACGCGCACTTCAAAACCTGCTCAATCCACATTAACGCTCCACAACTTGCTCGCCTCTTCCTTGACAAAATTTACCGCCACCATGGCCTTTGTCAAGCTATCATTACGGATCGTGACCCTAAATTTAGCCCTACATTTTGGCAAACAATTATCAAATCTAAGCAAACCAAATTACTTATTTCCAGCTCTTACCACCCAGAGACCGATGGCCTTACCAAAAACACACACCGTATACAATCGAACAAATACTCCTTTCATTTGTTCGCCAACAACATCACGATTGACTTAACTGTTTATCACTTGCCGAATTTGCATACAACAATGCAGTTGATCCCGCCACGAAATTTTCCCTATTTGCAAGCCTTTACGGCCAAAACCCCATAACCCATGCCAACCTCCATACTAACAACCCGACCTCTTCCCCATTCAATGTCGTTACCGAAATTCATGACATTCACGCATTATTGTCAGAACAACTCAAACTCGCCGATGTTTACCAAGCCACGTACTACAACCGCCGCATTAAACCGTTTGAATTCGCAGAAAATGACTTTGTTTGGCTTTCTACACCCAACCTCTTGTTACGTAATCAGCCATGCATAAAATTTTGACGACGCTTAATTGGCCCGTACACCATCTCTGCCAAATTTCGCTACATGCTTACCGCCTCTGCCTCCTTTAATCCATGCAATGCCATAATGTTTTTCACATTTCTAACTAAAAGTCATGTCACTCACCTTCCCGCACGCCAGATACTATCCCCGGCCACACTAATGCTCCATAGGATTACTTCATCGTGGATGCTATTTCGGACTTTCGCATCATTGTCGAATTGCCGGATAGTGGCCAACGCGGGCCACGCCTTGAGTTTCTCACATTGTGGCACGGCTATGATTCGACACATATGACACTTGGGAGCCGTTATTGCTCTAGCTTGGTCAACGTGTAAGGTGCTAGGGCTCTCCATCCGTTGCCATCAGACTTGCGACGCGGCTCGTCCAACAATAATAAGAGCCTCGTTTAACATTGGGAACATGGTGCATCGCGTCGTCTAGCTAGTAAGATTTACTTTGCGTACATGCACGTACCGAGATGTATTGGTAGTGTAGTGCACATCAAAAGCCTCCCTGAATTGTCTCAGCGACGTACCCACGATGTACGTCCTTCCGATAGAAAAGCACGAATTGGAATTACTAACGAGTACTTGTACAATGTCATGCAGTCACTGCGATGTAATGTTGCATGATAGTTATCGTCACAAAGTGGAAAGAGAGAAATGGCGGCCGGCGAAGGCTCCGACAAGAACGACCAAATGCCACTCACGGGGAAATAGAGTACCGTTATTGTTATAATACGGAGTGCTAAGATAACGTGTAGCTACCTTGCGCATAAGGCTAGGGATCAACCATCGATACATCGTCGACAATATCATCATCACCCGTTGTTGTTGCTAGTGATGTGCAAGGTTGCGACATGCACATCGACATGATAACAATAGCGTTGGTATCAGTGCCATCAATCATCAAACAAAAAATAAATATCAATTATCAAAGCCCGATGTTTTCATACATCGGCCCAAATATCGATTTATCGGCAATGATATCGGTTTGGTATGTCATCGATGTCCGCATCCCAAAATATCATCACCATCAACATCGACGTTTCAAGATATCACTACCATCATAATGCTAGAGATCAAGTAAAATTTGTCGATGTTGATGGTAGTGATACCTTTAATCGTCGATGTTGATGGTATTGATGTCACGGATTGTCGATGTTGATGGTGCTTATATTTTGCGATGCTAACATCAATGGCGCGTTAAACCGATATTATTGCCGATGCATCGATATTTGGGCATTAGATGTATCGGCACATCGGGCTTTGATAATTGACATATTTCAATTTTTTTGATAATTGATGGCATTGATATTAGCATGGCTGTCATCATGTCGATGTCGATATCACAACCTACTAGCACATCGATGGCACCATTAACGTGTGATGATGATGCTATCGACAATGTATCGGTGGCTGATCCCTAGCGTTATACCATCAACATCGACAAAAATCACTTGATCCCTACCCCTACCACTAGGTTATGCAATACAAGTGCTAACACCCCCCTCAATCTAGGTATCCGAGGTCTTGTCGTCATCGTCGTTTGTCTTCTTGGAAGAAGTCACATTGGTGGTAGGTGTTGTGCCGGTAGCGGTGTCTCCTTTAGTTACAATATCAGTTTGTAAATGTGTATATCAATCTACTGCTCGATAGTAGAATATCCAAGCGGTCGACCACGCAGACTCATGCTAGGCTATTCTCGCAAGACTACATTCTTTCAACCACTAAATCTTCGCCTCCTCGAACGAAGTGCGGCGGTTGTATCGAACGACATGTTCACGGCTCTAAACAAACATGTCTACATCTCGTCATGTGTATGTATAACATCGAACGTACGAGTGCGTGAACCTTTCGTAACTCTTGCAACCTCCTCGTTGCGTCATGCGTAACTATCATTGAAGGCCGCATTATGTACATCACGCCATGAGGCTCCTCAAGAGTGAAGACAAAATTCGCCTCAAAATTCTATATGTGTGCTCAAAGCCAAGTGCTTGACTCGCGCCGTAAGCAAATTCGACCATAGGTATAGTAGTAAGGTTGTGTAATCATTTCCATCGTAGCAACACAACATCGGAATAATTGTTGATAAGTGTTGTTGACGCGCTCCGTTAGCCCGTCCGTTCTTGGGTGTCGACTGGAATACATGTTGAGACGAGTGCCGAGGCGTCGCCATTGAGTCCGCTAAAAGCCATTGACGAGCTTAGGAGCACGGTCGCTAACCATTACCCAAGGCATTCCGCCAAAGTGGTAGACTCCTTGTAAAGACATATTCGTAGTCTCCTTTACGGGTAGGTGACGCTACAAGTGCTCACAAGAACGGGATGCTATTGGCGAATTGCCGACAAGAAACTGGTCCAATTGTACTTGTCTGACATGTCCACGGGCGAATTAGCTATCGCATGAGAGCGACCGGCGAGGAAGGGGGAAAACCAACATGGCTGCCAATAACGTGTAGGCACTCGCAAGTAATAGTCGGGCGCTATCGTGTCGACTTACCCCCCCCCCCCCCCTCCGCCGTTGGCAAGGTTAGAACCTCTCTAAGTCACATGGGCGTTGCGGCGTCGCCTCGGGGAAAAAACAAAAACAGTGCGATTTAAAGTACGCGTGGGCCGAATTTTCGCGAATCGGTTTGAATTTGATTTGAAGCTAGATCCGGTCGATAGCATCGGCGAGTTGTGAGCAGGGTGGCGTAGACGACCAACCTTGGGCGGCCATATATGAGACCTTAGGCGGCTAATAATGTCGTTAGTGCTCGTTTCAGCGAGTATCCATGTTGAAGGCTTTTGTCCTTGGGTGGCGGAGGCGGTATTGCTAGCGTCGGGCGGCCACGGGGGACCTCGGGCGGATAGCGTCGGTATTGGCTTATTAGCGAGTATCCATGTTGCACGCTATGCTCCTACTTGGGGCTGCCGTACTATTTCGGAGGTATGCTTATCCCAGGTAACGTTGTAAAGGGCCCATAACTTGTGAGAGTTCGAAGTAGGAATGTTTACACGGGTAGTCGAGCGGGCCCCGCTAGGGGGCCAATAGTGGGGACAAAGAAAGTGAAAAGAGAGAGATAGCGCGGCCGGCAAAGGCACCGGCAGGGCATGCCGACCGCCACGAACGGGGAAATAGAGTACCGCTATTAGTACGACACTAAGTACTAAGATAAGGATTAGTAGCTACCTTGTACATAAGCACTAGGTAATGCAACGCTAGTTCTAACAGTCGTCACTTCCTCTATGCATGACAAAAAGTGGGCCATTCGAGCAAGATTGTCGACGACAATAATATCGAGACAATGTCGAAGCCATTCCTAAGAGCAAAACCCAATAGTGTGCCACGGTCTCGATGGAGCATGTAAGGAGTCAAGCGCAACAAGGCAAGGTGGCTGAATCTTCGCTCGTCGACTGCAAGATGTATCATGTGGAGTGGAAGGTGGGGCTTATCTTGAGCTGTGGTTCGCTTATGTACCGAAGACATACCCCTCACTGTTATCGAACCCGGGACTTTCGGCACACTAGGCCACACGATACAATGTATCGATCGTGTCGGAAGGAAATGGGTGTCTCCGCCGGGGGCCTTCTTGCCACTCATTACCGCAATCCACGACATCTATCTAAGCCAAGTGCAATGGAGGGAGAAGGCAAATAAATTATATTTTCTCTTTGTGATTACATTGATTATTAAGCAAACATCTTCAATCTCTTTCCTTTTGCACACCCGCCTCTAAACCGTATTAGCAATTTGCAAGAGGCAAAAAGCCACACAACGCTTGGAACGCAGCTTCATTTTCACCCTCTACATGTACCCCTCCCTCCCCGTTGGAAGTGTCATTTGTCGTTGTCCTTGATGGCGCCGACGCACATCCCCACCGCAAATGTTGCAATGTATTCTTTCGGATTTACGTCAACCACTCCGCTCTCAATAAGTTTTTAGGATTAGCGCAACCCGATTCGCGCTTCCGCTTAATCTCTTCGGCTGTCCGAAGAATTTGCAACACGTAGCTGTAGATTCCAGTATCTGCGTATCGTTGGTTATCTGGGTGTGAATGAAGTAGCCGTGTTGATGCTACAAAGCCACTTTGGGCCAAGATGCCTCATCCCGAGGCGCTTTCTGCATGCGAAATACGACTATATCAATAAGGTTGACGTTCAGAATTTGGTACATCATTTTATTACTTATTATTGGCTTTGTAGTGATACCATGTCTTGACACCCAACTTATTTCGTTCGTCGTCCGGATGTTGATTGCGGACTAACTGGCGCAAAATGGAGGAGCAACTCCAAAATTGAAAACAGGGCGAGAAGCGCTGAAATGTGTCATTTGCATGACACGACGATAGAAGCATTGCACACAAAAGCGCTGATGGTCACTCATTGCCAACATTGTTTTGATTCTGGGTGCTTGCAGAGGTGATAGATGGATATCAGAATGGAGAGCCCTTCATGCCACATCACTGTGCCACTATCTTGATGCTTTTGAGCTTAATGGGCCTTGCTTGTTGAAAAATAGGATTCTACATAGAACGTAAACAAATCCCCGCAAAACAACCTCTGTCACATGTCCGCACGCGTGTACTCAATGATGCCCTCGGTGTTTTTTCCGCTCACGGAGACTGCATTTCCACGAGAATCATATCTACCAATGTGAAAATCCGAGCATATTCTGCCACAAATGGCACCTCAGAGCCCCAACGATGTAGCTCCTCTAAGCGGCGCATTAACGAAGAATTTGCAGACAATGCACGCCGCCCGCCCTTTTCCTGTAGTAGCTCTTGAATGACCAGCAGAACGTTCTCCAAAACATCTGTGATTTTTTGTATACGCGAGACGCAGAGTTACAACGAGTAACATTAGCAGGAAAAACTAAGGTAGAACTTGAACATTTGCGGCATATGTCGATCATCCATGCGTGGTATACCTGGCTTTGAGCATGCTTCAATACGCGCAACGATAGTTTCAATTGCGGTGCTTGACGACAGAATATGATTGCGGCAACTCTGACTGTTGACGGCCAGCACACGAAGTCGGTCTGCACCAGCACGCTGCATCAGAGGGTCCCGAGAGCTGAGTAGCTTAGCGCTGTTTTCAATAATAGTTCCACCTACATGCAGCAGTTTCACTCACCGGGGTAAGACTGCTGCTTCCAAACCAACAGAGGAAATCAGAGCGGACGTGTGCTTGGGAAAGTTCTCACTCAAAAAAGGGAGAACGGTGTACGCGGAAACAGCAAAGCTTCCCAGGACCATTCCATGGACTATGCGTGTCTTAACTGGGTCATGTTCATCCCCTGTTACATAGAGCACCGAAGGTGTCAGAGTAAAGAGCACGCAGGAATTTACTCATAAGCTGACGTCGTTGCATTCTTCATTCAAATCGAGACGGTTGCAGTTCTGACAATACGATGAAACACCAAATGTGCGCGCAGTTACATGCATCTTGAAAACGTAATCCATGACAAAAAAGCTATCGAGAATTTGCATATGCTAGGACTTGCCTTGTGGAGTGTGGGACCGGCTGCTGAGCTTCCTGGAAAAGCTGCAACCAACACAGGACGGGAGCGCCCTGCCGGGCTCTACTGGCACACATAACATCGCGCCGCAGCCGGTGAGAGGCCAGTCGGTGCTATGCAGGCTGCCTGGACTACGTTGCCGCAAAGCAATTGCCAGAAGGGTTCGACGAGCTCTGTGCATCGAAAAGGTATTCCACTATATGAGCTGAATAAGACGGCCTTGTCGAAAATCGACGGCTGAAAGAGATGATATGTAGAGGATTCTAAAGGGCTAATATGTGTCGAAGCTTTTTATTAAAGGTGACAGGGAGGATGGACACCCCAAAACCCTAAATAGCGAAAAGGTCTCCGAAGTTGCGCATTACGACTACAGAGCCGCCGAAGAGGGCCAAAGCTCTAAGAGTGGTCCAGTTCGCTCGGCGGCGCTCCTCGTTTTGCCATTCCTCCCCAAGCCAGGCTGTCAAGGTAGCGCCCAGACTCTTCGACATTTCTCTAGTGTAGCACCAGCCGTATCAATAGCAAAGGACGCGGTGTCCCCACGTACGCTGGCAACCGGAGGTGTGATACAGAATCAGCTAACAAACTCACTGCAGCTCGCTGAGAAAGACGTGATTTGCCTGGGCGAACCGACATCAGCAGCCGCCATCGATTTTTCACCTGGTGCACTGATACATACAGATACGAGCAAGCAGTAGCGACAGGGTTGGTGCAGTACGGGTAAGGTACTTGTACGGTAGTACGTGATGCAGTCACACGGGCGTCGCCTACCCGGGCGGGGCGGGAGCATGATCGATGATGGGTCTGCTGTTATTTTTTTCTCATCAGTCATCACGCTTGCAAAACGCCGCCTGTAAGGATGTCGCGGCGTCCTTACACGGTGCGGGTTACCTGCCAGTCCCATATCCCGAGGGGCACAAAAATAATTACTACAGAAGCTTGTACTGGTACCAGTACTCGCAAATATGTATAGCATGTACTGACTCCCTTTTAGAGGAGTGTAGACAATGATCTAATTCATTACGGGTACTGGCATTCGTACTGTTGTTGAATAGCCGCGCGCGCGTGTGGTCGCAGTAGTGTCATCCGTGCTGCAGCAACTCAGGGATATCCCGCCGAGGTGGTCCTCCTCGTCTCGGCACCCGGCACTGAGTCAAAGTAAAAAAGAACTCCTAGAGGCTATTACGAAAAGTCGGCATACGTGCTCGTATTCCTGACATGCGTGTCGATACTACCTGCACAGGAACCTAGGGTGCACGTCATGCAGGAGTCTTCGCGGCTTGTTTTCGTTTCTGTGAAGGGGGCGCAGCCTCGCAGGTCTCGAGATGTGATGCCAAATTGAACGCATCTCAACTTGTCTGCGCGACCACAGCTGCAGGTGTTCACTGGTAATTTACTGATGCCGGTTCACTCTCTGTTTGTGATTGTAGGAAAGTTGCTATTCCTGTACCAGACTCATTCACCTTCGACGATTTTACTGAAAAGGTGAGGTTGCCCGATTTCCAAGAGCGCGAGCGACTGTTTATTTTATCATAGGTCAAGCTGAAGCTCAAGCTTTCAAGTGTTGCCATCCGTGATTGCATATGATGAAACCGCCTGATTTCCTGCCTGGTCACATGCATTCGATATGCATGTGATATAACCGCCTGATTT
>JAPMLY010002717.1:0-39922 GCA_026401115.1 Tetraselmis chui
CCTAAGCCCGAGGAAGGATTTTAGGGTTTATGAAGGCATGCCATATGTTCACAGATATGCCATTTACCCTAGGGCACGTTTTGCCAAAGATGTCAGCTTGCTTACAATTTGGCCAAAAGACACCCACAGACAGGGTCTGGGGGTCGATTAGCGCAGGATTATAGGGATGGGTGGGTGGGTTCGCGCGAAGCCTAGATTGGCTGAGCAGCAGAGAGTGCCTAGGCTCGTGGCTAGCTACGGCTTATAAGGCACGGGCTAGCTAGAGCTGACCGTTGGGGAAGTCGTTGGTCGTTGGCTGCGTCTAACTGCTTGGGCAAGGTGGTTGCCCTGCAGGTGAGACGCGCCGATATTAACGGTAACAGTAACCGCTAGAGTTACTGTCCCGTACACATGATATTGGATATGCAAACCTCTAGATTCAAATCAATCTGACCATTTACCCTAGGGCACGTTTTGCCAGTAACTTAAAGCCAAAGGCTTGCACAGCCAGAATTAGTGTTGCGGGGGGGACGGAGTGAGCCAGCCGAAGAACCGCCAAGCAGCAGGTGTTGGGGTCATGGTTGGGTCAATATATTTTCCTTCAGTCACAGAGCTGTTCTTGGCCCAGCCACCCATAAATTTGATTACGGGGAGGGGCGCGCCGATGCAGCTGGCAGCGGACGCCGCGCCTTTCCGTAGGCTGTGCGACGTCCATTTAAAGCCGGCGGGCGCTGACGAGTTGACTGTGAGGAGGGCGAGGGAGAGCCAGGTGGAGATGGTGGACGCGGCACCCCAATCGGCGGAGGGCTCTGAAGGTGAGAAACTCCAGAAGGCGAGCGGGGGTGGCTTGCTGTAGAATTTGGTGCAGAATATAGCGCGTTGTTCCGTGTAGTAGGTGATCAGGTTCGCCAGGACGGGGTTAGCGGCTACAGGTACCGCGATGACCAGTTTATCGCTGGCGTCGCGGCGCTGGTCCCCCTTAGACTTCCGCACGTAGAGGCAGATTTGCTGCGAAGGCTCGTCGACCACAAGGTCGCCGGTCTGGCAGCGGGCGCCGGTTTCGGCGCGGCAGAAAAACGTGTAATTGACGCACACCGCTAAACAGGCCCTGAAGCGTTGCATCTGGGGTAAGGCAGCAGGGGTCCACGCGAAAGTCTCGTGAAGGGTGTTGGCGTAGTGCAGGATGTCCAGGGCGACTTGTGCGGGTAGCGGGAGGCGAGCGGTGGTAGGTACCAGGCGGTGCTGTAGCATTTCGAGGCCACGGCGGGCGTCCGCCAAGAGTTCGCCCACGGCGACAGGTTGGCGCCGGTGGTCACGGAAGAACTTGTTTATGGCGGAGAAGTAGGGTTGCAGCGAGCTCGCAGCGACCGTTCCGCGTAGGGCCAGCCAGGCCGTGTAACGGACCATTGTGGCGGGTGTGGCCTGTAGCGGGGCGATGTTTTCTTCTGCACAAAAAATAAAAAATTGTCTGATTGCGCTCTGGTAGCTCGTGTACGTCGAGGGCGCTAGCGAGTTGCTGAGTAGGGCAACCGCCGTAACCCCGAGTCTGTCTGATCCTAGGAGGTCTTGGAAAGTTTCAGCTAAATCGGTGGACCAGGGCGACTGTGCTGCTTCACGGCGTAAGCCGTAGCGCGGCGGTCCTGTACGCAGAGGGGGAACGTGCTGTACAGGCGCTTTTAATCGGTCCGGGCGTATCGCTCGGCCAATCGCACCGCGTCGAGTGTAGAGCCAAGAGGGGGTGTTAGCCGAAAGGCCACGATGCTCCACGCGGGTGGCCCGACCCCTTCGTGCTTGCCCAGCCTGCCTGGAAAGAACAGGTCGCGGGACGCTGGGAAGTGCACGGTCTCGGTGGCCAAGCGTGCGAACGCGTGGTACCACGTTTTGTTTCGCCAGTAGGGGGCGACAACGGTTGCCGCTGCTTGAGCTTGTTCGAGTTTTGCTGCCAGCGCCGGTAGGGCAGACCAAGGGGGGTTGCAGTAGTTGTTCTCGCACTTCCACGCCGCGTCGGGGAGGTGTAGGCAGTCGATGTCTTCGCACAGGGGGTCGCGCCAGCGGGCATTGAAGCGTGGTAGCTGCGTGTTGAGCATCGAGGCGAAACGGTCGATAGTGTGCGGCCCCCACCGGCGTTGAAGGTAGGCGAAAACACGAGGGTTGAGCTGCCAGTCTTCGTGGTCCAACTCCCGGCTTAGCGCGTCGGCCCATATGTTGGCCGCCGAGCGGATGTAGCGCGGCCGGATGTTGATGTCGTTGCTGTCGAGGAGGTACCATAGGCGACGGAGTTCGGCCATCATGGCGGGCGAGCGCGAGGTGAGCTTGGTGAGGGCGGCGACCACTGCCGTGTTGTCCTCGTGTAGGAGGACTTGTCGGCCTCGGAGTTGGGGTAGAAAAGATTCCACCGCGTGTCGCACCGCACGAAGTTCCTTCCACGTAATGTGTTGTTGGCGGTCGGTAGCGCTCCAAAAGCCCCGGGCTTGATAGTTGGAGTCCTCGTTGAGAACGGCCCCCCAACCGTAGTCGCTCGAGTCGGCGTGGAGGTAGGCGGTCTCGATAGGCTTGTAGATGGACCGCCCGTTGTGTTGAGTGGGGACCGTGCGCCACCACTCGAGGTCTCGGCGTAGTTGGTGGGTGAGGCGGACGCGTCCGCCCCACCCAACCCGTGTGGATAACACGTTGTGGAGCTCGCGCAAAAAGAAGCGTGCGGGGGCGATGGCGAGGTAGAGGAACTGCGCCTTTCCGGCGAAAGCCGCAAGTTGGCGAGTAGGTAGCCACCGGGCGTTTGACGCAGCTCGGCCGAGGAGGGATGAGGCCTGTTGCGCGAGCTGTTGGAGCTTTGCGGGGGGGGCGCGAAACATGCCGTGATGGAGGTCCACCGTTAAGCCTAAATGGTCGCCCACTTGGGTAGGTGTCCAAACGCCCTTCTTGGGGTTGCGTTCGAGGCCGAGGCTGTCGAGTAGGGCTTGAACGCGCTGTCGCAGTAGGAGGGCGTCCTCGTAGGAGTCGGCGAGGAAAAGGAAGTCGTCCATGTAGGGTAGGAGTCGAATTCCCCGCCACCGCGCGTTTCGGAGGAAGCGCTTGGTGGGGCGGCGACTGTGAGGGGAAGTAGCCGTTGGAACCGGTTGCGGGGGGCGACGAAGGTGGTTCGTGAACACTTGTGTTAGCTTGCAAAAGTAGTAAGCCGACCCCGACCAGCCCATGGGGAGGCATGCTAGGCGCCATAGCGTGCCGCGGTAGTTGACCGTGAAGAAGTCGCGGTCTTCCTCCCGGATGCCAAGGGTGTAGTACCCGTCGGCAAGGTCGAGGGAGACGAAGTAGTCGCCCGGCCGCGAGAGGTGACGTAGGTGCTTGAGCGTCTCGCACGTCATGGTGAAGGTCGAGCAATAACGGTTGAGTTCTCGAAGGTCGATAATCAAACGCCATTGGTTGCACCCGGGTTTTGGAACTAAAAACATCCGGGAAACGTAGCGAGGGTTGTCCGCCCGCTCCCAAGCTCCGCAAGCCTCGAAGCGGGGGAGCTCCGAGTTTAGAAACTCGAGTTGGGCCGGCGTCGCGTCGAGCATAGAGATGCCGTGGTTGAAGGGCTTGGGGCGTAAACCTTGCTTGAACTTTACGCGAACGCCATGGCGGATCCAGTTTAGGACTTGGCCGCTCGCTCCGATGCGCTCCCACTCCCGCCATCTTCGACGCACGCGGTGGCGCATGAAGGAAGACGTCGGGGAGCAGGAATCGGAGCGGCGGGCCACACCGTCATTTCTTGCTCGAGGTTTTAGCCGGGTCGGTCGGCTTGGGGGCGGGGGCGGCGCGTGCTGCGGCTGCTGCTGCTGCAGCGGCCTTGCGTTTGTCGGCGGCGGCTTTGCGGGCTCGCGCATCGGGGCCGGGAGGCTTGTCCGGTGTGACTTTCGCGAAGGCAGCTCCGGCGGCGGCCTTGCTGGCGGCGTGTAGGCTGACTTCCAGCGTGCGGTCGACGAACGCTTGGCGAAGCGCGTCCAATGTGCCGGAGACCGCGGCAGGGCGCGGTCGGCAGAAGCGCTCGTGGGCCAGTTCGGCAAAGACGCGGTCCGCATCTGTGCTCGTTTGTCCGCCCTTGGTGAGGCGGAGGAAGCCCAATCTAGTACGGGCGGCCTCCTCCGTCGCCATGTGGGTGCGATGACCCGCTCGGATGAGGGTAATCGCTGCCGCCTGCTCTGGCGGTAGAGGTGCGCCGTGCGACAGCGTGTCCAGAGCCTCGCCAATTGCCGCGTTGGCGCAACTGTCGAAGAAGGCATAGCACCCGATGTGTAGGTACTCGTCGTAGGCTGCCTGGGTGCGTTTGTCGCTTAGTGAGCGGGCGGTGTCGTCCGTGAGTGTCCACAGACGTGGCTCGTCGACGTCGCGAGGGGGACGTTCGAGGCCGGCAGGGATGACTTCGCCGTAGTAGGTGAAGTCGACGAATTCGGCCGCAGAGGGGTCGGGTTCGTCGTCAAGCAGGTCGATAGGTGGCTCAGGGGCCTCCTTACCACCCTCCGTCGCTGTGGTCGCGTCGGTGGGAATGGACTGCTGTTGATCCGTAGTAGCAGGTGGGGCTGTCGGCTGTCGAAGCTGAGCGAGCAAGGCAGCGTTAGCCGCCAAAAACTGCTCAGTAATGCGTTGTTCCGATGCCAAAACCGCCGTACGAATCTGTTCGGCTGTGCGTTGTTCGAGTGTGGGAGCGTGAGGGTCGGCCGCTGCGGCGGATGTAGACTGCTCAGGCTGCATAGTGGGGAACTGCGTAGCTGAACGAGGGGAAGTGTCGCGTGACGCTCGAGTGCGCATGGGACGAGAGGTAAAACTGACACCCTGCTCGACTACTAGAGTCGAGACTGCATTCGCGCGAAGCCTAGATTGGCTGAGCGCGAAAGCAGAGAGTGCCTAGGCTCGTGGCTAGCTACGGCTTATAAGGCACGGGCTAGCTAGAGCTGACCGTTGGGGAAGTCGTTGGTCGTTGGCTGCGTCTAACTGCTTGGGCAAGGTGGTTGCCCTGCAGGTGAGACGCGCCGATATTAACGGTAACAGTAACCGCTAGAGTTACTGTCCCGTACACATGATATTGGATATGCAAACCTCTAGCCCCAAGCACCCCCTCCCCCTCTTACCCCCACACACCCCCCGCCTTGTCCGAGTTCCGCTTTACTCCCATCGCCAAGGAGGCTGACGACTTCCAATAAAGAAGTTTATCTATCTCTTTCTGTCGGAAAGTTTTTTTTTGCTTATTTCGTGTGAATGTCTGTACCTGCTGTCTGCATTTCCGGAAGGGCTACAATCGGTTCACACTACACTCGCACACTTTGATATATGAGCCAGCAAGGACGAGGCGGCCAGGATGCAGTGATTGCCGGCGGCGGAGGCTACGGTAGCTCCTCTTTCACTTATCCTGATGGCGGTCGCGGCGGCCGTGGATGCGGAGACGGACACGGCGGACGACACTCGGGCGGCCGCGGCGCCAGCAGCACGTATATTAAGACACTCGCCTACCTGAACCCTAGATCATACCAGTCACACAATCCGTCGCGACTACGACTTAGAGAAACCCCACACCCAACCACCTCTACTTCTTTGTGGACTTCGCACCTGTTAGTGGCACTCGTGTTGGACGGGGTTATCGGTTTGGGGGATGGCTTGGAGCTTTTTCGTGTTACTAGCTGGAAATAAATTTTATGTCATCCATTTTTTTGCTTCTCAACGGTCTCACGCTCATTTGGGTGAATGCACCGCCGGTTTTGCATAGTACCTCCTATGCGTGCCACTCACTCCCTGGATGGGGGCTCATTTTCGCGACGTCCCAGGGCATACCAGCCTCGCAGCGGGCCACATGATTCTTCGGAAAGCAAGCCAGCTTCATCACGTGAGTATTACTGACTGCAAAAAAAGTTGCGGGGCTGAGTGGCATATATGTCTCGGTGGATAAATGGATACTGGGGAGAGGGAGAGGTAGTGGTAGTGCCTCTAGACTGACTGTAGAAGTGCAGGTTGCAGTCAGTTTAGAGGTGGCATGCTAGTTTTGGGGGCGCAAATTGTGTGACTAATTTGTATTTTCGCCCATACATTCTCGCGCTCGCAGCGGCGGCCTCCGCCAGTGCGTCGACACACCGCGCTTCACAGCCTCGGTCACAGCAGCCTGCACCAAAGCCGGCGGGCGCGTCATGGGCGACTGTACTTTCTACCCCAGTCGCGCCCCCACCGGTTGTGCCACTACAAGAGGGTAAATTCCCTTCTTCGTGCAATTATCTTTTCAGCATGTGTGCTCTAAGAGCATTGAACTAATTTAGCCCAATGTTATAATTTTCAACACCAATGAAACTATCATGACGCACCGTCCTATTTTTCATGCGCCCACCCCAAACGCAGCACCCAGTTCAGCGCCGCTGTCAGTGGCCTCGGCCCCAACCTCTGTGCCGCCCCAGCCCGTATGCGCGGGAGGCCCCACTGAGCCAGCTGCTCCACCTGCAGCGGCAAGTAATTTGCAGTGGGGAATATTCACGCAGGCCGTGATGGGCGGCTCTCCCAGTGGTCCCACAGTAGTGCCGGTAAGCTCTCTCCCCCCTCCGTCCATCCACAAATGCGTTTCCTTATTCCACTCGCGTTTCCGCCGAAGTGCGCCTCGTTCAACGCTGCTGCAGCAGAAGAAGGCGCAGGAGAAAGAGGAGGAGAAGTTAAGACATGCAGCGGAGGTAGCGGCAGTGGAAGCCGCTGCCGCTTCCCGACGTGCTGTGGAGAAAGCTAAGAAAGCGGATGCGGCGCGCGTCGCGGCCGCGGAGGCTGCCGTGGAGGCACAGATAGCAGCAGCGGAGGCAACTCTGAAGGAGGAGGCGGCTGCTGCCGCGCGGACGGCAGTTAAGACGGTAGGGATGTCAGCTGCGCGTGAGCGTGAGGAGGAGGCGGCAAAGGAGGAGCCGCGCGCGTATGAGCCGTCGACGGGTCTCAGCAGAAAGGCAGCGAGGGAGGAGCAGTATGATACGGCCGAGTCGCGCCTGGCTGCCTTAGAGGATGTCTTCGCTCCGCCGCCCAAAGCGCCCTCCAGTGCGCCCGCCCCACCTGCGCCGCTGCAGCAACAGCAGCAGTCACCACCGCCTCAACAGCAGCCTGTCACTAGTCTACCTCATTCCGGGCCTCAGGGTGGTGTTCCGCCCCCACCTGCATCTCAGCATTCGCATGTACCGCATTGCGGGCCTTCAACTGGCAATATTTCTCAGCCTCCGCCAAACAGCACCTCCGCTCCCGTGTCTCAGCAGCCGGATCACAACAAGCCTCCCTATGCCGTCCCCCAGGTTTCAGCCAACTGCCATCCCGCTCTCATCCCTCATCAGCAGTCAGGTTTGTACATGCCCAGTGTAAGGCCGCCAATGGCAATCCCTACGCCTTCAGCAAGCAACCCTGCTCGCCACTCACAGCCGCAGGTTCACAGCGCGCCGCCCATGGCCATCCCTGTGCCGTCCCCCAACAGCACTGCCCCTCCCATGCCACCCCCACTGCAGTCGATGCACGGCCAGGGCCCTCAGATGATGCACCAGCAAGGGCAAGTACCTGCCATGAACAATTGGAGGATGCGACTCAATGCCATGTTCCCACCGTCTTACATGGCCGGTGGCGTTTATTTTGCGCCTTCTGCATTTGGCATACCGCACTCATTTTTTGCCTGCGGGCCGGGTGGCATGCTGAGCGGGGTGCCCTCTGGCGGCGGTCAGCTAGGAGGGCACGGTGGTCCTGGTCGCCCGCAGTATGTGGCCCGCCCACCACCGCGCACGCCGATGTCCGTCAAGATCACGAACCCAAACACCGGCAAGGCCATCATCTTGAGCCACCAGAAGGACGGCAGCAAGGGCGCCCCCACGGTAGGGTCCGCTCCTGCTGGTAAAGCTACTCCCCCCTCAACCGGCCCTAAGGTGTGCCCCATCCCCTCATTCCCGTTGTCAGCCAGGACATCCCCTTTTTTTCGCCAACGTAGGGTTGGACGCATATGGCTGGGTGATGTGTGTGTGTGTGTGTGTGATTGTGTGTGTTTGTGTTTGTGTGTGTGTGAGGGAGAGAGAGGGAGAGAGAGAGAGAGAGAGGGAGAGAGAGGGAGAGAGAGAGAGAGAGAGAGAGAGAGGGAGAGAGAGGGAGAGAGAGAGAGAGAGAGAGAGAGAGAGAGAGAGGGAGAGAGAGAGGGAGAGGGAGAGGGAGAGAGAGGGGGGGGAGGGCGATCTAGTGTGCGAGTGCGTAATTTTTGGGGGTTGGTTTTGAAAATTTTGGGTTGACTGGTGGTTGGATGGAAAAAGGAAAGAGGGTATGGTTGGAAGTCTCAGGGAAAATTTAGTTGTAGATCATTACGCTGGGATCGAAGGGTGGGACTTGGGCTTGGGCTTTGCTGACAAATGCGTGGATTGTATATTTATGACTGTGTAGGCATCGGATACGCAGGCAGCGGCCACAAAGAGGGAGGCTGAGGAAGAGCAAAAGGCAGCTTCTGCGAAAAAGACAGAGGAGGAGGCGGCTGCTGCTGCTGCTGCTGAGAAGAAGGTACAGGAGGAGGAGAAGGTTAGGACAGCGGAGAAGGCAGCGGCGAAAAAAGCGGCAGAGGAGGCAGCGGAAGCGGCTAAGAAAGTGGATGCGACGCGTGTCGCGGCCGCAGAGGCCAGGGTAGAGGCGCAGAAAGCATCAGCGGAAGCAATTCTGAAAGAGGAGGCGGCCACTGCCGCGCGGGCGGCAGTAAAGATGTTAGGGGTGTCAGCTGCGCGTGAGCGTGAGGAGGAGGCGGCAAAGGAGGAGCCGCGCGCGTATGAGCCGTCGACGGGTCTCAGCAGAAAGGCAGCGAGGAAGGAGCAGTACGACACGGCCGAGTCGCGCCTGGCTGCCTCAGAGGATGTCTTCGTTCCGCCGCCCAAAGCGACGCCTTCTCCACCCGCTGAGGATCAGGCGGCCCTGACAGTGGACGCTGCGCTGGTGAGTCCCCTGTCCCCGCCTGCAATAAGTCTTGAGAAGGAATGTAACGCAACGCAGCAATGAATATTTACACCGTTTTTTATTCAGGCCTTTGAGGATCCCCAAATGATGAGAAAGTAAATTGTAACTGAATAAATCGATAAATGAATGAAACCCGGAGCGTTATTGTTTATGTCCGGGCCTTATAATAATTTCGAACTTGTTGGCGAGTGATTGCTCGGCGGGGCGGTTGGCAATAAACTGGTGGAACTGGCCGTGTGACAGTATGGGGGAGGTAGTATGAGCCAGTCCAGCAACCGCAGGGCGCTGAGCGATGATGATGAGGAGAGGAAGCGGCAGATGAGATACATCAAATGGCTTCTGTCCAAGTTGACACTCGATAACTTCGAACGCGTTGCGGACCAGATCTTGGAGGTGCGAGCAATCTCCTGACCGCTTGTGCAAAATCCCACATGTTCATTTATCTACCCTTTGGTAGTCAGAGGCAGTTCAACGTATTAGTTCCCTAGCTGTCATTTGTTTTTCCATGTTATTTTTCCTTTGTGACTATTCGAGTATGCACATGTCGCCACAGTAGTCGAATCGTATGGTATGCTGAGACCAGGCAAATGGCATCTGGTCTCCTTTCTAAGTGTCGATACTGTCTGCTGTGGTGTCGTTTCACTGTGGAAAGTGCTGGGGTCGGGGCGTTCCAAGCTGTCTGGGTGTGGACGTGTTAAATTTTTCAATGGCAATGTCTCACTTGTCGTGCAGACTATGACGCCTGCTCCACTTAATTATTGTATTAAGGATATAGTGGAGAGATTGGATTGTGCGAACTGTTTCTTTGCTTAATACTACGCGTTACTTGATGGCTCGCGTTGCTTTGGATGATTTGTCTGTTGAAAGTTGGGTTAGATGGACTACCCCCAACGCACGAGCGGCCTTGTTCATAGAGTGACAACATATTTCTGACACGACCCGCGCTATGTAGGTGGAAGTGTCCGCGCCTCAGCCGTTGATCGGGCGGATTGTCAATCAGATCTTCGACAAGGCGCTCACGGAGACGACGTTGAGCGAGGTATACGCCGCGCTGTGCGAGTATTTGGGGACGAAGCTGCCGCGCTTTCCGTACCCCAACTGCGACCGCGAGGTGTCGTTCAAGCAGGTGCTGCGGACCAAGTGCCAGGAGGAGTTTACGAGCGGTGAGGCGGCGATGAAGGCGGTGGCTGATCAAGACGAACGGAATAAGGCGGAGAAAGAGGATGGCACCATGGGCGAGAAAATGAACCGAACGGTAACGGATATGTGCATTTGAGTGTATGTGCCGTGTTAAAGTGAAGCTGCGTCCGTTGTTCGTTAATTTGGAACGGTGAGGAAAGTGGCGAGCCGGTGCTGCTTTAATATTTCTTCATTGACTCTGACATAGGAGTAGTATATTATTCTGTTCATCTTGGTTTTGAGCCGCACATCTACGCGTGCGATATGCACGTAGCCCAACTGCAAACTTTTTTTTTCTTAGGGGGGCTAGATGATCATAGGAAGCGATCCTGACTCTTGCCATCCCTTGCCACTTTGCCTCGTTATCAGGTGGAAGAGCAAAAGGTGTACTTGAAGAATCTCGCGGCACGCAAGCGCATGCTGAGCAACATTCAGTTCATCGGCCACCTTTACAAGAAGAAGATTTTGACCGAGCACATCATGCACGAGTGCATCCTGAAGCTGCTCCAGGGGCAAGGCACCCCGGCACCGGAGGACGTGGAGTGTCTGTGCAACCTTATGAGCATCATCGGCCGCGAGATCGACATTCCGAGGAACAAGGAGCGCATGGACGTCTATTTTTCGCGCATTAAAGTGTTCAGCCAAGCCAAGGGGCTGGAGAGCCGCCTGCGCTGTGAGCTGCGGGACCTCATCGAACTGCGTGAAAAGTCGTGGACGAAGTGACGGAAGATACGCGGCGTCTTCGCTGCTTTCCAATGTACCACAACAGACGGTAATGGTGGGGAATAGTCGTGTATCTTTTCTGGCCAACTAGTGTTTCTAGTAAATTCCACTTAATATTGAATTCCACTTAATATTGTATTCACGTCAAAACAAACGGGATTTCTGACCTAAGAGCAATTTGGCTTGGCGTGTTTGCATTTTCTTGCAGCCTTGACAAGCTTGTCGATGTTGTTAATGCGATTAGGGTTGTGTATTAAAATAATGTTGATATTTGTGAAATTACGAATAGCTGTTTAGTTTTATGTCTTATTTGCGTGTGCTTGGGGTCGTATTGCAAGTGGGGAGGTCGCATAACAATGAAGACGTGCATCGCGACGCTCGCTTGAAGCAGGCGATTCAGGGGGGGCGCGGTTGGGAAGGTGGTAGCCGAAGTGGGCGCAGCGCAGGTAGTCGCGGGGGCCGAGGCCGCCGACACGATGCCGTCGGCGGTCCTCCGCACGGCTACGGCGTAACGGCGGCCCTTGCGGTCACACACAGCCGCGCCCAATGCGAGTGTGCGGCGTCGCGTACGACCTCGGATCCGGAAGCGGCGGTGGCGGCTTCCAGTGGATTCTTAATATTTCGATAGAATCAGATTGCCATACTCGATCTGTACGTTCGAGTACTTCGAGTTCTGCCGGGCTTGTGTACTTGGGGTTATCGCGCCCGCACCCGTGCGGCACGCTCTTTCAAACCGTCGCCGTGTTGGTTAGGCGAAAAGAGTGACCGGCGCACAACGCCGCAATATGAATGCTGATGCGACGGTCGGACGACGGACAAATACAACACATAGGCGACGGAGGTAGAAGGTTTTGAGCAAGCCGCGGTGGGGGAAACGCACGAAATCGCGCATGTAGAATTACCACCGATAAGCGCACAACCCAAGGGCAAGCGGCTTTAGGTCACAATGTTCATACGACCATAACTTACTCAAATATGGTTAAACGTTTCATAACATGTACCGTTGGACGCATATCTTCAATGCGCGTTAAATGCACCTACTCCGGAGTTCAAACGCCCACAAATCGGGTTTCTTTGAATTATTTGTATTTACAAACTATTCCGGAAAAGCTGAGCCGCGGAGCAACACCCATCCAATTCGGCTCACCTTATGAGGCGATTTGTGCGGGGTTTGTCGCTACATGCTTACCAATTCTTTATTCCTAATTTCCAAGCCTAATTCCCGACGCGTGGAGCGGATGTGATTGGCACAAGCACATACCCAAGCATTCCAAACACCACCGTGAACGTGATGCGTCCTTAACGGCCAAGTTGGACCTCGCCCCTCCCCTAAGCCAATCGCCCTCGCATGTGTACAACGTGTTTATCCAAGCCTGCGTCTTGTGAGTTTTTGCTCGCTAGCTTTCCAAAAACATCACCCGTGTCATCGGCGTGAACTTCCGTGCTCTATTCACACACCCGCAAACCAAACCTCGCGCAGTGAACACGGCACCCACGCCTCCAAAGCCCCTCCAAGAAGCCCCCCAAACTACGGTTATGTGGAACACATAGTAATATGCAGCTTGGTATGAGCGCTTGAGCAATGCCCAAGCGTGGCGCTCGGAACGACGTGTGTAGTTTAGACAATTTCTTGGGAATTTATGGGCTTAATTCGACAAACTCCACCGACATCACCCGCTTTAAGCTGAGGTCTAACCACCCCGGATGACGGCTTACTGCTTGCTTCTCGGCTCTCCTACAATTGGGTGGTACTCGGGTATCGTCGTGCTTGACGTGGTGAGAGGGGAGCGTGTTCTTGACTAGCTTTAACGTAATGCACGGTCATAATTTCATGGAGGAGTGTAGGAAGATAGTTTAAACCCCAAACGACCCTAAATTTTTTGGTTACACGAAGAACAAGAACGAGCACGGACAGGGAAAGTGGGAGGGGAAACAAAAGGGCAAGAGTGACAAGAGGGTCACGGAATGCAAAGCACGGCAAAAGGAAAGCACTACATTGTGCACAAACCTAGCAGATTAGACTAAGGAAACTACAAGGCCACGCCGAGAATGCAACACGTGGAAGCGACAAGCGGCGCCTCACGCACCGCTCGAGGAAGCACGGGGACGCTTGCGGCCCATGGCGCGGGTGAAGAGCGCCGTGGCAGGAGAAGGCATCCCGGCCGAGGAAGAAGCGGCCTCCACGCCGTCCGCGGCGGCGGACAAACCGCGCAAGACGTTGTCCGCGTGAGCAACATGGACGGCGAGAGAGACCTTTCGACGCCAGGCGGCCAACAACTTGCCCACATGCATCCCTTTAGATGCGGCTGCCTGCTTGGCTAGCTCCGTCAAGAAAAGCCGTGGCGTGGCCGCCGTGAGTACCAAATTCCGTGACAACAATGGGAATGAAACGGATGTCGGGCCGACTCCTCACCCCTTCGGACTACTTCTCGAACTTGGTCTTCTCAGCACGGCGGAGAGCGACTTCGGGTGACGGGGGGGCAGAAACGCCGAACAAACCGGAAACCACGGCATCGAGGGCAAGTTTTGAGCCTCGGATGCCGTGATAGTGCAAGACACCCACATCCGCGGGGAGACCGTCGTTGCCGTTGGGGAGTTGAACTAACATCGTGGGATCTGTGAGAACCTCGATGCCAACCCCGAGTGCGCCACGAACCTCGGAGATGATTTCCGCAAGGGCCGTCACTAACCAAGAGTGAGCGGTGTGGACCGAAGCATCTCCGCCGCATCGAGCCAAATGGTCCGCGAAAGCAGTGGCCCACGCATCGTCCGACATGTCAACACCCGCCGACGAGAACGCACCCCGCATAGCTTGAACCGAGAGATGGCAAGAAGCACAAACAGTGGGGGAGCGTAGAGTAGAGAGGATGCGGGATGAGGGTAGGCCGAAGATGCGACAGACCGCGACGCGGAAAACCGCGTCGTAGTGCTCAGGGAACTTGTCACGGAGCTCGCCCAAGCGACCGGAAGTAGGCGGGTCCGAAGCCAAAAACGCAAGGGCGCCATGGCCGAGACGAGAGACAAAACGCCTAGACTCCGGCCGAGCGCGGTTGGAAAACGTGGGAGCGAGCTTCGCAAAGCGAAGCAAGTTGACGCGCTCACTGATGTCGGCTTGTAGCTTTGGAAAGATGTCCGTGGCAAACGCCGAAAGGGGTACGAGCGAGGGTAGACCATCAAGGGACCGAGAAATCTGCTCGTTGTTTGATCGGGCTTCAGCTACGCAGCCTGCGCGAGCCACCGTTGGACGTTGCGGGGGAGCATCGCTAAGGCTGTGGTTATCAAGGGTTCAGACTCGGCGAGAGCGTGAGAACCGCACGCAGCATCTAAGCGCGCCCACGACGAAGCGAGTTCTAACGACCACATGGGTGCGTTGTCGCCGTCGTCGCCGTCCGGTGTACCGTGCCTTCGGGACACTGCTCTGGTCATAGCAGTCGCTAGCCGTCCATACATGGTCGGCTCCATCGGAACTTCGTCTTGGGAGTCCCCGCGCACGCGAGCATCTTGTGATGTAAGGAAACGGATAGCTGAGCCCACTGCCAAACCGGCCGCTCCGACATGGGCCGCGTCCGCCAAGGCAACCAAGTCCCCCACCCCCATGCCTCCGAAACGTATGGGAAGAGACATCTCGGAGCGAGTGTTGCGGGGTAGGCTAGCTGCGGGGAGGCCCAATATCTCAGCCGCCACATCTAGGGTGGCATTGTCAGCGCGCTCGAGGAAGGTCACGACGGTGTCGCCGTAGCCCTCGCCCCTGCCAAGACCTCGGGGGACTGTGCGGACAAAGTGTCCGAAGCGGCGGTTGCAGTGTTGATGGATACGAAGCGCAGTGTGAGAGTGCCGGTGAGCCGCTAGACCCTTTAGACGTTCGCCGTAGGCTTCATACTTACTTAAGGCCGTTTCAAAAACGTCTCGAGCAAAATCCGATGTGCCCATTGGCCCTCCCAATACTTTCGTCCCTTCCGTGGAGACATTTACTCCCCGCATGATGTGGCCGTTGGGTAAGTTATCGAAAGCATCACCGACACCCAAAGGGGAATACAAACAGTTTTTGCGGATGGTTACTGTGAGGCCGACACTAGCATACGCCTCCAGCATAGCGTCGCCAATAGCCACGAGAGACGCAGGGGGTCCCAAGAAGTAAGCATCATAAGAATAACCGCAGACAACGGATTCGTTCGGGGCAATCGCAGCCAATTGTTTGTATACCCGGGAGGCAACTATTGCGAAGAACATGGCCCCGAGAACGCAACCTTGATGGACTACACGGGTACTCGGGATGCGCATGGCCGGGCCGTGAGCATTTGATGAGTCGTAAACGTACAAGGTAGATGGACGGCCATACAACATAGTAGCGACGCGGAGCAACGGTCGAAGCGCGGGATTTGCTGACAACTCCTCAAACAAGGGACGCCGCAAGAACTCGTTGAACGCGTTGGATGCGTCGCCTTGATTGTCCGCCCAGTCCGGTGAAGCGTCAAGCGCGGCTCGAACCATGAACTGTACGATCTCAACCCCGCCGCGGACGCCGACCCCAAATTGGTGCCGAGCCGCCAACCATTGAGACACTTCGTCACCAATTACGGCGAGAAACGCGCAATTCGCGAAACGAACTAAAACGGAGCCGATTCCAATCGGGCGCAACGTCCCCTTTTGGTCGCGAAGTTCTTGCTCTTGTGCGCGTCGTTGTTCGGGATCAAGCTTGTCTAGCGGGATGAGTGTGGCAGAGGCAAGGAATGAGGCAACGCCGGGTGGAACCTCTGCATTCACGATGGCTTCGGGAACCCAACGCGCGAAGAGTTTCAAACCTCCAACCGTCGACGTGAGGACTAGACTTTCGAGGGCATCTAGCTGCGACCTCCATAATATCAACTTCCGAAGCACGGAGTTTGATGCGAGGGAGGGAGAAGGGATCCGGCAACACGTCCGCGAGGTCGTCATCGTCTTGTGGGTGCAACCGTGATAATTCCTCGTGCACCCCTTGATCACTTGCAACGGGGTTGGAGCTTAGGGCCTCCATAGCACGACGGTACTAGCCGCCCGGTTGGCGACCTTGGCCGAGACGCCGTTATGAAAGGGTTGCGAAGGGGAGATGGGGTCGGTACCGGCCCTCGAAAGTGAGGTAGGTGGCGGTGCCCGCCCATTGGTAAGGGATGCGTGGGCGCGAGCGGCGGAAAACAATGTATCGAGATCTCCATACGCCCAATGGGCTAAGCGGTTGTCACGGTAATCAGCGACCGGGTCAGGGGGCAGATGCCCCGCAGAAGTGAAATCAGCCATGGGGCGCAAAACAAAGCGCGGGAATAAAAGCAACGCCGCCCAAGCCGCTTCCACGGAAGCCCCTTGGGTGGCCCTACCGCGGAAAGACAAAACGCAACCGACAAGCTCCTCGAAGACCGGCTTGACGAGGCGTACCACCGAAGGGGGGACGCCGTTCGAGGACGTACTAGATCGGAAAGAAAGGAGGTAGGACTCGAAGAAGGCTTTAGAGTTCTCCCCGCCAGTGGCCCCATGGTCAAGGCACCATTGGACGGCGGGGGGCAAGGACTGGGGATGCGGCGGGGACGGCCGACCACGCGGAAGCGAAGCACCGCATGCCGGCTGTTGGGATGGCGTAGTATTGCGGTGAGAGCACGAATGTTGGTGTCTACTAAGGCCATCGCTCCGAAAGTATCGTCCTCAAAAAGTGCACGGCGCGAGAAGGTGGCGATCGGCATCCACAACATGGCAATTGTCGGGCGCAAAAGTGCACGTTGTCGCGGGGGAATTTAGATGGGCGCATAGCGCTTGAAGGGTCGGGAACGACGCGGAGAAACTAACGCACCTCAAAGGAGCGGGGGAGCGCATTGTGGGAGTGGGGGGTAAAAACCGAGACGGAGTACTTCCAGGTCGTAAGGCATGCGAAGGCGCTTGAGCATTTGGTGATGATGTCGGAAGGTCACCCGGAGCGGGGGCCATAGGGCGCGACCCGGCCCCGCCGCCGGGCGACCGGCCTAGAGGTGGCCGTGGAGGACGCCGATGACTATGTCCCGGCCGGGTCGCCGCGGCGGCCATCCGGGGTGGCACGTGTGTCGCGTCCTAAAATAAGTAGGACGGCTGTAACCAATAAACTAAACATTGGATAAAACCAAAAACGACCCTAAATGACCTTTAACATGTTTTTATTTATCGTTGTGATATACAATCACGGGCAAGTCACAAGGATTAACAGAATCTCATTATAATACAACACGAAGACCGCGGTCACCTGGCCGCCCGCCCGCAGTTCAGTTCCTGACTAGCGAGACGACCGTGATCCGCAGATAACGAGCCATCAACCGTGTTCCAGGAGTCATCTAGGCTGTGGCTGGATCGTGCACAACCTTGGAAACTTTGATTACGAGAGAAAAAACACAGGATAAGTTCTGATTCCGGGGGTTTGCGGGAGTGCACTGTGTTGTAGTAGACTTTTGGTCTGCCTACGTGGGGATCCCTGAACCGTCGAGTGCAAAACCCTATTTTTATTACGGAGCTGCAAGCGCGATGGCGGAGGGCAAGCCAGAGGACCAGGCCAAGGCGCGCTTCAACCCCTTGGGCCTCTTCGCAGAGGTACATTCCAGCCGCCGGGTGCCATGCTCCGTTCACTTCTATTTGCTTGGGCGGTCACGAGACCTCCAATAAGTTATGATCTCCTCCCTTTCCGGGGTACTGGTACGTTTCTTGGATCGGCTGATGACTGAACTCGAATGCTTCTGGGCTGTTGGTGAACAGTTCTGGCTGGACGTCCTGGTGCTATTGGCGTTCGGCTACGGGTTCGCCCAAGTGAACGCACAGTCTCCAACCGTCATCACTGTGTGTCGAGCTGTCTGGGTCGCTTTCCACGCCCTCTACACCGCTGTGTACTTTACCATCAAACCGCGCGTGGAGGCGATCCCGGAGGCCGAAGTGCGGATGGAGGAAGAGGCGCGGCTAGACCTGCTCCGTCGCACCTTCCTCATAAAAGCCGCATTCACCATGTTCCTGCACATCGTCACCGATCTCCCCCAGCCGCTTCTCATGGGTGGTGTCGTGTCCACGCTCATCGCGTCCCCCTTCCGCAGGGACTACGCAAACAGGTGAGGTTATTATGCCGATACCGGTAAAGATTACCTGTGACGCACGCAGTACGGGACGACTATCTGTGATTACCTGTGACCGCCCGGCTCGAACTACTATCGATGAGCACGATGAATTTATCAGAGCTACCTGTACCCGTAGCTTAGAATTGCTGTTATTTAGTAGGTAATTTTTTCTCAGTACTGCTGTATTGAAGTTCCCATATATTGGAGTTGAAAAATCAGACAGTTAAAAACTTAATTTCATTATGAAAATGTTTACAATTTTTAATATCTTAGATGGGGTGTTTTAAGTCGACGTTCAGCTCTGGGCCTGACTTTCATTGTTATTGATTGAGCTTCCATGGAAGCTGAATAACATGATGGTCGTTCCATGTCGCATGGGAACCTATGTCCAACGTGCAAAGGGTAAACTTTGAATGGCTCCTAATATTAATGTAAAGAAAACTCGCATTTAAAAGATTACGTTTTAAACTTTATAATGTGCTCTCGTTCTTCTGATAAAGTTTTAAACGGTTTTCGTCAAATTTAATAATTCATAGCTGCCCTGAGTGTCTCTGCTGACGTTTTAGTAATTCCAGAGGAGCTGCACTTCTCATCTAATCTGATCACATCAGGCGGCATTTATGTTTTTTTTTTTCAAACAACTCACGTGTTTTCCCGGCCCGCCACCCGTACCGACAGCTTCATCAAGAAATATTTATTCAGGCATTCTCCACCAAGCGGCGGCGACTCGAATCCGCCTGTCCAAGGGTCGACGTCCCCGCAGGCGAAGCTGTCGGAATGGGCACAGACGGGCAAGCGCACGAGTAGCCAGATTACGCGAACACAGAACTTCACAATCGCGAGTGCCCCACGACAAGGAGCTACTTTCCGCGGACGTGAGCTGCCCCGTGCGCTGCTGTCCCGGACTGTTTCCCTCGGCAGGCCCGTATCAGCAAAACGTACAGTTTCAACTGCTTCCCACAGGCCGACCGGAGTTTTTGGCACAAATAGGACCACGGCCACTCTCATCATCCGCTGAAACACATCGCTGACGGCAGATGTGCGTTGCTTCTTTGCGTCAGCTTCGTCAACTCTCTTTACCACGAGCTGCGATGTGTTATGAAAAGTCACGTCGTGTTTTGATGATTTTGCAAATAACGCGGCAGTTGCAACGATTGGACATCCTTGCTGTAAAGAGTGGTTGTCAATTGCCCATTTCTTTTTTGCAATTCCGCGATGTGCTGCTCCCGTCTTGTTTATCATTGGCAGCACTCGCTGTTCAAAACGCGAATGGAATTCTGAAAAAAAATAGAAATACTGAGAAAGTACCATAGTCTTGATTATTGACCGTCCTGAATATCCTCCCGTACCATTCATGACACCCGTACACGATGTTGCACATTGGGTTTACTTGTGATCAAGCATTTAATTCTTGCCGGCATATGGCCACGTGCATTGCTGAGCGACGCCGGTGCTTGGATTTCAGGTTAATGTAGAGAAGGATTTTCTCCATGAAACAGGGAAAGCACCGATGGACCCCATTCGCGTCTGAAATGATTACTCGTTTACGGGTTGTACCGATATTACACTATTGCAGCTGAACGAGTTATAATTTTGAAGCATCACGATTGTTCGGTAGCTGTGAAATATTACTCGCGTTGGAGTGAACTGTCTCGTCGTTGTTTTATCGCGTGTACATGTTATGTCTGTGGCTACATGTTTCCTGTATGAGCGATGATTGGAAGGAGTTGGGGATAGGATGACGAGCACTGATTGAAACAAGCTCTCATGGGTTTGAAGCTTTCGCATCATGTGCTTTGTTGGGTCATTGTATTGCATTGTTCTGTTTTAAATCATTATTGTATTGATTCAAATTATAAACCTCATGCACAACGTACGTTGTACATACCATTATCATCGGCAAAATCTTGCTGAGGTCTTGCTGCTGTTGCTTATTCTCGCTGGGCGGGATAATATCTGATGGCATATCGAGTAGTACCAGTACAACCGCGTGAAATCGGCAACTTACAGATATCAATATAAGGATATCCGATTCTCCCTGTACATGTAAATATGCACTTTAACAACAGTACATCAGGTAGTAAGTATCCCGGCGCGCCGCGCGCAAAACGCCTGCTTTTCTCCGAAGTTGACTGGCGATACCCGTAGCACTCCGTTTACATACCAATGCGATACTACTGTCCAACGCGAAGCGATACAGCTGTCGGCGGTCCGCGCGCACCGCGAATCGTCCCACATCCGATCTCGACAGGCGCCGTCGCCTGCCTTCACACCACTCTGTCCCACCCCGCTCGAAGCATTTTCCTTACTGAAGCAACCCAAGCACCTCTTCACAGGTACGTAGATCCCTCTCATCGCAGACCTCTAACCCCTTCACACCGTCACACTCCCGCGGCTCCACTCCGTGGCTCCCCCTCTGAACGCCACGTTGCCCCCACCTCCTTTACTTCTCCACTTCCTTCTACCGCCGGCCCCCCTCCGACCGCACACAAACACGTGCACGTCCCCTCTGCCCTTTTCCTTTGGCCACCGCTGCGGGATTGTATATAAGCTCCAACGGCATACTCGCACCCAGGTTCGTAGGCTTGACCTGTGGCTGTTCACGTTTGCGGCCTACGTGGCGGGAGGTCAGAGCAGTCGACGTTCGCGCGGGAAACGAAATAGAACTCAAGCTAAACCAGCTTATCGGGACTCGTGATGCACATACACCCCCTGTATTAGTCGTTCCCTACGGCACCCGCCTGTCATTGCTCGTCGCTACGCAGGGGTTATATGTGCATAATCAGTGTCGATGAGCTTGTTTAGTTAAAGTTTATATTTTGTTGTCGTGTTGTTGTTATATAACCTTCACCTGACTCGGCCCTCGTGCGTTTCACAAAACTGTATACCGACGTACGTCCATTCAGATGTGGTTACGCTGCATGTGTGGTCGTGCTAGAACGTCCGTGCTGCTGGATTGTGCTTCGCCAGCTGAGTGGTGGTGCTGTGTCGTGCGCGACGGCTGTGGCGCAGGTGCGGTTGGGGGTTTGAGGCGAGGTGTGCTAAGGAGGCTGAAAGGAGGTAATAGCTGGACCAGCATGGGGCTGCCTAAGGAATTCAACTGGTCAGAGGAATGGGAACCGCATCAGGCTCGCCGGGCTGCGATGCTGAAGAAGTACGGTCCCCAAATCAAAGCGCTCTACGGCCCCGACCCGTGGGTTCCAGCGCAGGCGTTGCTGGTGGTGGCGCTGCAGGTGAGCGCGGCGTGGGCGGTGCGTGACATGGACGTGTGGCAGCTGCTGGTGGCGGGCTACCTGGTGGGCGCGTTCGCCAACCACAACCTCTTCCTTGCAGTGCACGAGCTAACGCACAACCTGGGCTTCAAGCGGCCGCTGTACAACAAACTGATGGCCATCATTGCCAACCTCCCCATTGGCGTGCCTATGGCCACCAAGTTTCAAAAGTACCACCGCGAGCACCACACCAGCCAGGGCGTGCACGGCGTGGACATGGACATCGCGACTAGGGCGGAGGCGGAGTGGATTCACAACGGGTGGGAGAAGTTGGTGTGGACGGTGTGTCAGCTCTTTTTTTATGCGCTGCGCCCCGTGGTCGTGCGCCCCTTCCCCCCCGAGATCTGGGACCTGGTCAACGCAGCCGCATGCATCGCCTTCGACCTCGCCATTCTCAAATACATGGGCTGGCGTTCCTTGTTTTACCTCATCGCGGGCAGTTTTGTGGGCGGTGGCGTGCACCCCATTGCTGGCCACTTCATCGCGGAGCACTACACCTTTGACCCGCGGCAGGAGACCTACTCCTACTACGGCCCCCTCAACGCCATCACCTACAACGTCGGCTTCCACAACGAACACCACGACTTCCCCAACATCCCCGGTTCCCGCCTCCACAAGCTGCGCGAGATCGCGCCCGAGTACTACAACCATCTGCACTGCCATATGTCGTGGTCCAAGGTGGTGTACGACTACATCACAAACCCCAACGTTGGCCCCTTCAGCCGCACCAAGCGCATGCCCGAGACCCGCTTCGCAGCAACAAAGGCAGACTGATCCCCTCCCCCCGCCCCCCTAATCTCTGCCGTCATCCCCCCATTTCACTCAAACGCTCCCCATCCGTCCGTCTTCTGCATCCATGCGCAGCTCGAGGCGTTCCTCCCACTGACCTCCCAATATCTGTCGCCATCCACGCGGCCGCCTATGAAGTAGTTTCAGGGATTTAATTTGTTCACAGTGTCTCCCTCATATCACACATTGTCTCCCGCTCCCTACATATGCGTGAGCGACCCCCTGACTAATGCACACACACACACACACACGCGCACACACACATAGGACGGCATTGTCATGCATCAGCGTCATCATCACAAGTTACGCATGACGAGTAATGTCAAGCGCTGTTTGTGCCCATTCGAATGAATTCCCATCTGGATAGGAAAAGTCAGCCTCAACTGTCACGGCTCATTTGTGTCAAATACATATGTCGGCATTGACGCTACCTTTGAATGTTGACCGAACCTCACATCGAATAACTCATAGCGTAGATCTGTTTAGTATGCTGACATGCGGTCACCCTAACCTCATGGCGCGCTTCCCTGAATGCATGTACTTCTTCTCTTTCGACCACTACGGCGGTGCAGGACAATTAGGGCGTGAACGGATGTCCCGTGCGGACTAACTCAAAAGAGGAATTACCGGATTGATGTTTATGAGGGCATCTTTTGGGGGCGCCATTGTCTCATGTTGGGACGGGGTTGCTGGATCCCATTCTTGTGTGGCGATTTCCATGTGTGTGTGTGTGATTATGTTCGAAATTTTGGAAACCAGGTGGTGAGGCACGTCTCCGTCCTGTCCAAACACCAGCAACACTGCCAACGAAATTGCCCCCATATCCACAATACGTGTGCCCTGTGTTGAAGCAGCACACAAACTACATTGCAGCATGCTCACAAGGCAAAAGATATAGGGCTCAACACTCACAAGGTAGAATGGGTTATAATAGTTTTTACACAGGCGCATGTATTCTCAAGTGTGTTGTGCGAATTTTCAATTGACGCACGCTGTGGTTTACAAGTTCTGCGTTGTAAGGGCGTTCAACATGAACATGCATGCCTAAACATGACATTCCCTCGGCTTTACCTCTAGCTATCTCCTTGGACAGACATGACGTCCTGGACATGCATGTTGCCTTGGGCAGACATGACATGACTACTAGCATTAATACACGTACCATCGCTATCAGATATCACTGCAACGCCTTCTATCTCCATTCATGCGCATGTTACTCGATCTTGTGTACATTGTCGAATCGAAGCAGACAGGCAGTGAGGGCGGATAGTTTAGTGTCTGCCAGCCTTATGTGGAGTGATATTGCTTGTTCAAAATATTCGCGAATAAGTGGAAACCAATATGTCAATGTGGGTGCATTAGCTCGTCGCCATTTGAAAAGCAACTAGTCTGTCAATAATTAGGAACGTATTTACGTGCATGGGCGTTATAATGAGAGATGTGAGTGCATGGTCAGAGGCAGGGGAAGGAAGTAAGGTATCTACGCACAATTATACGCCTTACATTTGGTTGTTTCACATGAATTTGTCCAACGCCGTGAATACAACCCCCCCCCCCCTCGTAAAGGTAGTCGACGGCCCCGACTCGATCCACGCACACCCTTGTCCGAGCAAATTGTCGCTCCTCCCGTCGTAGTAGTTGTCCTCCTAGCATAGGCTTACGTCCCCTTCGGGGCAGAGGGAGGAAACCTTAGCCGTAGATAGGTGCCGTTTGTGCTCCTCCCATTGCGTCTAAATCAAAAAAATAATGTTGCTTACAACTATGCTAGCTAACGGGAATATATGTCGTCTCTCGCCCCCCCCCCCCCCCCCCTGATTACCCCCTTTCATGAGGCAAGGCACCTAGATAGGGAAGGCTAGCGCTCTTGCCTCCGCGCCGTAGTCACCCCTCGTCACCTGCCCTTGGAGAGATTGGAATTAGTGGTTCACGGCGCAAGCCCTAATCCAAAGTGTCATTTTGAGGCTGACAAAGGGAACGCCCACAACAGACACTAGCCGCTAACTCGGTATATAATGTTGTAAACGACTTTCAGTTTTCAATTTAGGGCATGGTTACCGTAGCCAAATTCGTCTTCGGACGGCAGGGTACGGACATTTATCAAAACATCTCCGTACATGGCTTTTTGTCGGCGACAGACCTCTAGGATCGCCGCCACACGATCGTGCCACTCATAGGTCATGCTCGAGCTGCAGCTCTCCTCCGATTTGTTTCTGGCGTGCTCCATCCCCATGGTAAGCATGTCTTCGGTAGCTCTAGCGGCTAGTTGTGAACGCCTTGCCATGGCGCTACTCCCCGACAGTCAATCGCAAGCTCCAACGCCCATCCCCCCTCCCCCCGTCACGGATCTACATGTACCCTCCATGCCGTTGCACTCCCCGAAGACAGACCCAGAGGAGGGGTATCGAAAAGTAGGGCGACAAAATAGGATATCGGACGGGTCGAGCAGAAGATCTTGGCGCCATTGCGTACATAAGTCATTTTGAAAAGCCCTCCATACATGGCTTTCCCGAGAGTTCTTGATCCCGCGGAACGCAAGTGTTGGCACACCCCGCCTAGCCCCCTACCATGCCAAGCTTGGCAAGGCTATAAACTTACCAACGCAAACCACGGGATGTGGGGGTGAATGTCGCCGGGCCTACGAGCACAACCCCCTTCGGGGCCGCCGCCGTTGCGCCGCCGGCGGGTGCCCCGTCGCGTCTGTCATTCCCGGTCGGCTGCGAGCTATTTCTAACACCGCGTGATCAACAATTTCCGCCCGTACCTTCCCCTTGTGGTTTACGCCGATACGAGCGTCGTGATGTTGCGATAGCCCTTACCACAACGCTTGAGTCGCTCCTCTCGATGCTGAGAACCAACGAGGCGAGGGGTTGGAGGGAAAGCCGGATCGGGGCGTCAACCTCGAAGGTGTTGGGTACGAGTAGTATAACCGAAACCCTCCGTACATATTTTTCCGGAGGCGGCCGATCTCTAAAACCGTCGCCGTTAGACCGTACCGCTCCTCTCGCTGTTGTTGTCCTCCTCGTCGCTGGTGTCGACCTCCTCCCCCAATTGGGTCGGATGGACTTGATGAGCATTGGTCGACTGCTAGCGAGCGCCCTTCCTTGGCGCTGCTTCCCGGCTGCCCGCCGCCATTTCCCACACCCTCAACACACCGTTGATCCGGCCGTACCCTCCTCGCCTCCACACGCTCTTGAGATACATGCCTCATCACCCAAAATGGGATCGTAGTATCTGAGGAGTATTTGGTCTTAAGAAAACATATCGGACGGGCCGAGCGGGAGATCTTGGCGTTACTTGGCAGTGTAAAGAACTTATCACATATACTATTTTTAAAAGCCCTCCGTACATAGCTTTCCCGAAAGCTCCTGATCGCGCGGATCGGGGCTCGGTTCACCTCGCCTTTCCCCCTACCGTGCTAAGCACGACACGGCAATAGGGTTACCGGCGCTTACCACGGGGAGGTTGGGGGAAGTGCCGACGGCCATGCGAACCACCCCCCCCCCCCCCGGCGGGGCCGCCGCCGTTGCGCCGCCGGCGGGCGCCGCATTGTCGCTACTTTCAAGTGTGAGCCGACTCTCACGTCGATCAGCCCATGCCGTAGCTATGTTAGATATTGTCCCATGCCGTCACCCTGTTCTTCTGTGAATGCGTGTACTTCTTCACTTTCAACCACTACGGTTGTGCATCTCAACTTGGACGTTAACGGATGTCCCATGAGGGCCAGTTCAAAAGAGGGAATCAAATTTTATTTTTACCAGAATCATTATCTTTGTGAGGGCATCTTCTTGTGGCGCTATTTTTCTTGTTGGGATGGAGTTGCTGGATCCCATTTTGGTGTTACGAGTTCCCGATGACGGTATTCCTCGATAAAAAAGATTAAGATAGGGGAATGGAAATAATGCACAGACCATAGCCTCCCACACCGCACAAATGATTCGCGGCATATATACCCCCTCGCTAATGTCATTCACGAGCAATGGCCGGGTACCGAAGTCGACATTCTTCCCATAGTCATGAGCCGCACAGGCACACCCAACATATCTACCATTACCATCCTCACCTCCCCTCTCACCCTTCGGAGAGACCTTGACAAACTCATCTCAAAAACACGACTCGACACAACACGCATCCTAGCGCCACTTGCACAATGTCCAACGATTTCAACATCTCCTTCTCATCTACCGCATTCAGTCTCGCACAACCACACGCCGCACCTCCACTTCTCACACCCGCACACGCCTTGGAATGACATCAACAACCAGAATGCACGACACACTCCCCGGGGGAAAGTAAAAACCCCCAAGAACCTTTGGAGAGGTTGGATTTAGGCGGTTCACGGTTTGGCCATGACTTGTAAGCTTTCTCATGGCATATCTGGGAGGGCCCAAAGACAACAACCGGTTTTACTCGGTACATGTTGTAAACAGATTCAATTTCAATTACAATTTCCATGCGTGCGTGTGAGTCTGTTGAAACTTTGAAACGAGGTAGTATCATATGTCTCCGTCCTATCGAAGCCACCCAATAGTATGTAACACCATAAACTTTATTGCCCACGAAATCCCCTCCACACCTACAATACGTGTACCTTGAGTTCAAGCAGCACGCAAACTACATTGCAGGATGCTCACAAAGCAAAAGACTTTGGTCTCCACACTCAAGGTACAACGGGTGAGAGTAGTATTTACACAATTGTGTTGTGGGAATTTTCCATTGACGCTCGCTACTATGGTTTACAAGTTTTGCGTTGCCATGGCATTCGACATAAACATATACGCCTAAATATTGGTACATTATATGAGAACTATTTTCATTTTCTTATGCATGCTGTATCACATGACACTAGCGTTGCTTGTAGCATTTAGGCGGTAGTGCTGACATTTGATCATTTCATCTTTGTCTTCTTATGAAGACATGACAACCTATTGATTAGCATTAGCTACATCTCTATCACTTAATATCTCAGTAATGACTTCTATCTCCATTCATGCGCAAGTATCTCGACCATTCTATATGTAGAGTGTCGACTCGAAGCAGACCGGCAGCAGTTGAGGGCAGATGATTTAGTGTGCGCCAACCTTTTATGGAATGATCTTGTTCATAGCAGTAACCATAAACAAGTGGAAACCAATGTGTCAATGTGGGTGCATCGCCACTTGGGAAACAATTTTCTGTCGATTAGGCGCGATCATGGATGTACTTATGTGCATGAGTGCCAACGTGAGAGTTGTGAATGCTGGGGGCGGAGACACTGGAAGGAAGGAAGGTAGTTGCACCGCTCTGCTGTGAACATTATGTATCGCTGTCTAAGACGACCAAGTCCAGCCCCATAAATTCTAAGTTAAATCCATTCACAGTCCTGCCAAGGGATAAATGTGTGTGTGCCTTGTCATTTAAAAAACAAACTTTGTGTCGCAATACTTCACTGTGCGTCGCGAATGACTGCGAGCATGCAAAACTTGATGTTGCAGGAGAGACAAGGGAAGAAAGTAAGGAGTTACACAGCGCTGCTAGAAACACCTGCGTGGTGGTATAAAAAGAGGGTCGGGTGAGGGGAGGCGCAACACTAACAGGGGCAAAATGGCTGCACACTCAAATGGCGAGGCACAGGTCTGTGTGGCGGAATGTGGTGTTGACAGGTGTGGGGTGGGTGGACGCTAAGCACTGCAGCTACGTGGATGTACATGACCGAAGCTGAGGGGTGGCGAGGGCAGAGAAAGGAGGGGGTCGACTTATTTGGGCAGCAGCGACTGGAGGGCACTGGAGTTGGGAAAGGCGCGCAGCCCCTGCGAGGTGGGTTGTTGTGTAGGGAGAGCAGCGGAGGTTGGGGGGGCTGAGACGGTGGGGGCGCCGTACTTGCAGAGCATCAGCGTCTGGGGGCTGACGGCGGGGTTAGGGTGAGGGTGGTAAGGGGCGGTAGGGGGCAGACCACCGCTGGGTAGGTGCTGATGGTGGTGGTGACGGGGCGGTGGGAGGGGGGTAGAGGGTGGTGGGTCCAGCAGGGAAGATGGCACCACCACACGTGACGCCTCCAACATAGCACACGCTGCCTTGAGGTCCAGCCCCTGCTGCATCCCCTGCTGCAGCGCAGAGTACAGAAGGTTGGGCGGAGGCGACTCCTGCCCGGGAGCCACCTCAACAGAGCGCGGGGGCGAGTCGAGGCGCGCGTCACCTCCACCACCCTCCATCACCTCAGCCGCAGCTTGATGATGTATCATTGGCACTGCTGGGTGATGTTGACGAAGATGATGTTCAGGGGGCTGAAAGAGGGACAGCACCTGCAGCTGCTTTGCTGACGGCTGAAGCGGTTTAGGCACCACCGCATCGCGGCGTTTCCCCGCTGCGGGTGTGGGCTGATGGTGTGGGATGTTGTTGTGGGGGAGGGGCACGAGGGGGGCGCGTTTGGGGGCGGATGTGGTGGTGATTGTGGTGGTTGTGGGGGCAGATGGAGGGGCATTTGGGCCGTTGGCTCCGTTGGCGCACTCCTCGCAGCGGCAGGCGTCAGAGCAGGGGACGTTGGCTTGGAAGCACTCGCAGTATTTTTTGAGGCACTTTGACTTTCGGCAGCGGCAGCCCTTTTTGTGCTTCGCCTCCGCTGCGGTCACTTCCACTTTGGGCGCAAAGGCGTTGGGGTAGCGCTTCTCGATGTCCGTGCGGCAGCCCAGCACCTGATGGGGTCGAGTAGGGTTAGGGTTTAAGTCAGTTACCGTGGCAGGCAAAGGGAGAAAGAGAGTAAATGGTGACGTGAAACAGAACAATAAGAAACGGGGCAACATATAACATTCATACGCGAATAGTCTAAACATCAAATGTGGATCAGCGCGCGCAAGGATTGGCATATGGAGATTTGGGGTTTATGGGGATGATTGGCATAACGCATAGAACTGAAATTTAGTTAACAATAAATCACGTAAAGAAAAACGATAAGACATAATATCAAAATATGCAAAACAGCACATGCTTGGAAGGTTTTGGGGTGCAGATGAGGAGGGGGGCCGTGGCGCTGCTCACCCATCTGCGGTTCTCCACATAGTTGCAGCAGTCCACGCAGGCGCACGCGTCACAAAAGACGCCGCCCGCAAAGCATTCGCAGTACAGCTTCAGACATTTGCTCTTTTTGCAGCTGCAGGGCTTAGCGGGCCCACACGCCTGCCCCCCATCGTGCCCCATCACCCACCGCTCTGCCTCCGACCGCTGTGACCCCTCCATCCCGCTGCCCTGCGTGCCTGCGAACCCAAGAGAGGACGCCTGGCTGCACACCCCCACCTGCACACCCCCCTCCTCCTCATCCTCTGGCGGCGTGAGAGCCACAATCACAGACCCCCCTCCCATTCCCTCGCCTCCCCCCTCCCTCCCCTTCCCCTTCTCAACCCGAGCCACCACGCCCCCCCTGCCGCCCTCCGTGAAGGAGCTCATCCGGCGATGCTGCGTCGACGTCGCTTTGGCGTCTGTCTTTATTGATTTTGGTACTCCGAACACATCGCCGTCTGATTTATTCTCTGAAGAGGGCCCCTTCCTCTTCTGGGAAGCCTCCCCCTTTCCCCTGCCGAAACCCCTGTCACAAAATCACACCGCCTTTGTGAGAATCCCAACGGAGCACGTTTTCAAGTCGATTCACATTTTGAATTCATTTTTTTGTTGCATTTTCTATTTAATTTCTGTTTCGCTATTGGGCGAAAAGTCTCAGCTTGCCTGTCAGCCCCCTCTCCCTGCTCGTCTGGACTAGCCAGGGCGCTCATGGCGACAGGGCGCATGCTGGACCGTGGTTCCCTGGCCTGACGCCAGCACTCCTGAGAGAGGCACCGCAGAGCGGAGGCCGCCTCGGGCGTGGAGGCCGTCGTAGGGGTCAGGCTGCGCCAGGCCGCGTGCTGCGTGGTGGAGCTAGGGGTGGTGACGGGGGGCGCGGGTGGAGAGGTGGTTCGGTCGGTGTGCGTTGGGCTTCCGCCTTCGGAGCATCGCTTGTCAGCCATCGAAATCGTTCACTGCGACGAAACAAAAAACGAAATTCATTCGATCAGCTCCAACGACGAAAGACTCGGCGGTGACTAACACAGCCGCTTCTGGGATTTACTGCATGAACAGAGTAGTCACGTCAGACGTGCAGAGGGTGCGGAAACGAGGGTCCGCTCGGTAACGAAACGGAAGAGGGATGAGTGCTAAGGAAAGTGCGCAGCGCCATCGATAGTTCAAAACATGAAAACGCTGAGGACAAGAAAATTCGACAACGGTCGCAAAGTATGGCGGTGTGGCCGCGGTATCGCGAGCTGAAGAGCGATCGGTGGTTTGAGTGTAGACGCAAAGCAGCACTGGATTGGGGAAGCTTGGTTCTACGGTCTTGCTAGGTGCACGCGGTCGTGTCTGGTTGATGAGTGGGCGATTGGCGGTGGTCAACTGCGATGACTGTCGACTGTGTCGCTGGGTGACACGGATCGCGGAAGACATGACAGCCAGGGAGGACGCCAACAAAGGACAGAGAGAGAAGAGCACCTAAGAAGCGTAGTGCTGTGAAAATATTTGCTGCGTCAGGGAGAGAAGGGTCTGCTTCGGAGGCGGGGCCGTGACAGTCGGCGAGTCATGGTTTGAGCGCAAAGCGAAATCGGAATGTTTTAGATTTGACAACGGTCGCGGTAAATTTGGTGATGTAGGCTTCGGTACCGGTTGCGCGGTTGTATGGGACAGCACCCGTGACGGGGAAATGGATGGGAAATGATGGTGCTCGCCGGTGATGTAAGACTGAGTCGGTGCGCCAGCGGTCAGCGGAGGGTTGGGTGGGTGAGCGGTCGGTACTGCCGAATTATTGCAATATTTTGATGTTGTTATTTATATTATTATTTCGTATTCTTTTCAAGCTGCGTTGCGGTGAGCGCTCGTAAGGGGAGGAGCACGGGGAGGTGCAGTAGCGGCACAGGACGAAGCGGTGCGTGTGTAACACTCACCCACGAATATAGCCTGTGTTCCGTATATTCCGCTCCGCCAGAGCTGCCGGCTTCACGCACCCTTTGCACCGGCGCTTGTTATTCCGAGGAGCTGCTCTTATCACTCTCCGCTGTCGACTGTCGCATCTGCCGCGTTCGGGCGGGGCTGTCGCTATTAGGGACCTGGACCAGTAAGTATTGTATCAGAAGAGTGGCATATTGCTTGCAGAAGCCCTTAAGCATTATTTATCGTGCTGCTGGCGGCGGGGCGTACAGGTAGGGCGAGCAGAACGAGTGACAGATGGAGATTGAATTCAAATGCGCAGATTGAATCTGACGGTGGCGCTTTAGTAATTGATTTATCGAACGGTCATAACATCATCGTAAAGTTTGAAACCCGAAACTACAGCCTGCACCCGTCGTACAAATACGAACTGTCAGTACGCAAGCGCTTGCTGATGATATCGGCGCCGAAGTACCTGTACAAAACTCCCCGTTTACAAACGGGGATGCAAAGTCCCAGTTTATAAACAGGATGCCCCATTTACAAACGGAAGGTGCGCCGACTACCCATTTGCAAGCTGGTGATGCGAATTCCTGTTTGTGAACGGGGGATTAGGAATTAAAACCCGTTTGTAAACATGGGAGACTCATACCCCCCAGTTACAAAATTTTAAGGGGGGTTCACTTGATATGCCAAATCCCCCGTTTACAAAATTACCCCATTTGTAAACGGGTGGTGAACGAGAGGCCCATGTTTGTAAATGGGGGTCCCTGGCGCCTATGACATACCCCCCATGTGCAAATATGGAAGCAAAAAAAGCGCGTAAGGGAAGCGCGTACTCGTACCTCACCGCATATAGTGCGTCGGTGCATGGCCATATTTCAAATCAAGATGTAGGAGTTGTGCAAAAATGCAACAGAAAAATCCTGCATGATTTTGTCGGGCGGATCTATTCAATCATGATAGTTTAGGGATGGTTTACATTATATATTAAAGTCATTTTTCATGCGATTTATAGATGGTTCTCTATCCTTCATACCCCTCATAGTTGCAACATTTCCCCGTTGTGTGGCTTGTGCAACGGTCATAGAAAGCATTCCGGCTCTAAAGCTCTTGCATGCCTTAGTCCTATAATCGCCTTTCTTGCAGCCACATTTCACCATACCTTGGCCTCCATGCCGAGAAGTTGACGTCACAACGGCGCGGACTGAAATTGACCCATGCGCAACCTTTTGGTTGCAGGATTGACACTTAGCGCCCCCCAATGCTCCAAGACTTCACCCATACTACCGGCACGGTGCTCATCCGCCTAAAACGCCGACAGACATCCAAAGAACTCCTCCACCGCCAAAGCCACTCCCACGACCAGAGCAGGGTCCTAACCGACCACGAAGGCACCCCGTGCGAAACCTCCATCCATGGGGCCCACCACGTGAACGAAGCCGGAAAAGGGAGCCACCACATCTGGATATCGAGCCATGAACTTCAAGGCCTTAACTACCACACCAAGGATCTCCTACTCTCCGTTTTGGCCCACCTCTGGGACGACAACCAAACCCAACTACCCGAAGTCCAAAAAACCCTCTACGTCGCGACATACGAGGCCCGGAAGGAGTACGAAGCCACATGTACCCCCCTTCCCCAACCTAGTGTTCTGCCCTCCCCGCGGAACTATCATGCATGCCTTCGAACTGCGCGACGTTTACAAGCCTCACCGACCTAGCCCGGTCGCCCGGCTCGAACTCGTTTCAGCGCAATACGCCCTATGCCTTATTGACGCCCAAAAAGTCACTCCTCTAGCCTTCCCCTGGGGGAAAGAGGCGCCCACTTCACTGTGAGCGGTAAGCCCCACCTATGCATTACGATGCCCAGCTACACCCCCACGGTCGATCGGCATTTCTACGGATGGGAGCCCGACTGCCGTATGGTCGAGCTCTCCAACTTTGCGGACTTTATACTACCCCCCGCCGATCAAATGGTCACCGCGGTCACCGACTCGCTCAACTACCACCTCAACATAGCGAAAGACCAGTCCGGTCTACATGATCTACACCCCTCCCTTACAATCGCCGGGATCGACGCTACTAGCTTCCCTACGGAGGCAGCCCTTACTACCGACGGACCCGACGGCGTCGGAGCCATCGCCATGGGCAACGAGGCTGACACCATCATTGACACTCGAAAGGTACACCTAAGTCTTACCTCCCCCTTCCCCCCTCCTATACGCCACAACCCTCCATAAAATTATTATACGCATGATGCCCGACCCCATAAAACCACGGTTCCTCCGCATTTACCGAGTCCCCCAACCCACGTTGGAGGAAGGCAAAGTCCTTCCCACAAGCCTATCCCACTCACCCAAGCCGCCATCAACCGCACCGACCTCGCGACCGGCCTAGTCGTGGTAACTACGTGGTCTTCTAGCGGTCCCCTACATCGGTCTCCCTCTAGCCCCTATTTAATCCCTATACCGAAAATTTTCGCGGGTCGGTTTAAAACCTATATCCGGTCGAGAGCATCTACCTACCGGCTGAAGGCTGGGTGGGGCGTAAGGCTGGGTGGGGCGAGCGTGGCGCCGGGCGCTTAAACACGCCCTACTCTTGCGTAATTTGGTGGGGAGACCACAACATGTTGGAGATGGAAAGTGATGGTTATACATAGGTTCGTGCCGGCCCCACAATGGGACCGGATGTGGAGACTAGAGAAGTGAGAGGAGATAGATGGCGGCCGGCGGAGGCACCAGTAGGGCCGGCCGACCTGTACTAACAAGGAAATGAGAACCGCTTACAGCATAATTCGAAATACTACGATGACATATGGCTGCCTTGTACACAAGCAAGCACTATGCAACGGGATGCTAGTGCTAACAATACCGTTTAAATCATGCCCGTAAACTGTAGTTGCATACAAGTATGAAATACAATTTGTCGCTTGTGTCCGCGATACGCGGGCTGGTATAGCCGCGCGAAGCTGCTGATCAGCCAAGCCGGTCTCGCTGCGCTCGTCGCGACGGGCCTCTTCTCTTATTTGACTTTGGTCGTGCTGGAGCTTGGGGGCGGAGGCATGCGAGAAGCCCCCTTGCACAGGTCGTCGACGGTCCCGCTGTGTCTCCCGATCCACGCACTCCCCGTCCGAAATAATCGATGCTCCTCCCGTGGATGCTCGCCTCCTAGCCTAGACTTCCTTTCCCCTCCGGGGCTAGGATGAAAGGATGTTGATAGCCCCAAACGGTGTATGGCTGCCGCTCCTGCCTCCGCGCCAGATTTTCTTCTATCCCCGGTCCGTCTCCGTATGTTTCCTACACTTGTCTCATCTTGCAGAATCCGCACGTCCCCTCCCCCGGTGGTTTACGTTGTCAAGGGGCCGCCTTTATAAGCCGATTGCCGTTGCGATAACCCTAGGCACCCTGCATGAGGCTGGCTGTCGATAACTAGGTACCGATTGGGGTAGATATCGGTCGAGCTCACGGATCGAGGCGTCGTTCCCCAAAGGGTGTCGGGTACGGAAATATTCAAGCCGAAAACCCTCCGTACCGGGTTTTTTCCGACGGGGGTCAATCATGTGGACCTCCACCGCTAGACCGTGTCGCTCCTCCGGCTGCGACCTTCCTCCGGCCTGCGAAACGTCTCGCCTCGCCCCCAAGGGATACTCGGGTCCCACATTGCTGGTCGGCGGCTAGCGAGCGCCTTACTTGCCATGTTGTTGCTTCCCGACTATCCGCCGCTAGCTCCAACGCCCGCCGCCAACTCAAATCCGTACGCGCCATTCCCACCTCCAAAAAGCTACCGAGACACATGTCCCGTCCGTGAGCGGGAGAGTATTCAAGGAGTATCGGGGGATGCTAAGAAACATCGGACTAGCCGAGCGGAAGATCTCGGCGTTGGTGTAAATATAATGTTTTTAAAATGCATCCGTACTGGGGCTTCCCGACAAGTGCTAATCGCGCAGATCGCAGCTGCCGGAGTCACTCCGCCTAGCCCCCAACCGTCCCATGCTTTGCACGGCTATAGGGTTACTAGCGCCCAGCACGAGGAGGTGAGGGTGAGTGCCGACGGGCATGCGAGCGCACCCTCCTTCGGGGCCGCCGCCGCTGTGCCGCCGGCGGGCGCCCCCTAGCAACACTAGCTAGGCCTCTCCTTGATATACCGGAGCTACCCCTCACATTTCGTATTCCCTACACCCTCGCACGCCATCATCTAGCGCACCAAAAATTCATAATACATATAGACTCTTGGGTCGAGCATATTATCAGCTTACGTCGTCCCATGATGATGTATGCGCACCCGAGTGTCACGAGACACTTCCCGTAGTTCCAACACGTGGGACGAACCCCAAGTGCATCCCCACATGACAGCGGGCAAGCCAATTGGCGACGCCACCCCTCCGTCTACATAGCATAAGGCTAGGGATCAAGCGAATTTGGACGATTTTGATGGCATTGATGTTTTTGCACGTCGATATTGGGGGTGTTGATATCTCGGATTGTCAATGCCGATGGTGTTAAGATTTTGTGTTGTTGCCCTCGATGGTATTTTAAGCCGATATTAAAGCAGATGTATCGATATTTGGGACGATACATAAACACACCATGCTTTGATAATTGATATTTTCAAAATGTTTTGATAATTGATGGCATTGAGGATAATAGTTTTTTCTGCCATCGTGTCGATGTCACAACCTAGCGCATCGATGGCACCATCAAAGGGTGATGCCGTGATGGCGATATTGTCGACGATATAGACATCGATGACTGATCTCTAGCCTTAATAGCGTAGCGACCCGAATGATTGGCGCCCTCGAGCACTGGCTTACTAAAAAGACTGAGGCGTCTCACATCGCCTTACTTCACTAGCTACAACACTTCTTAGGCACCTCGGTATCTATGTTATTACCACAAGTGTTATAGAAACGTAGACCAGGAAAAACGAATAAAACATAACACAAAGAAAGTAGTGGAATCCACGACCATTTTGAAGTGAAAAGAGCGAAATGAAAATAAAAAAGCACGAAGGCCTATGCCTCGGAGCAAGGAGGCAGGCAACAAAGGGTATATCATGTCTCAATTTATTTGAGATATGTACATAACTTTTAATTTACATTCACCATCGTGACCCGTATCCTCGATATTGTTGGCCGCTACTAGCACCGCTACACCATTCGCCCGCGCGTGGTCGTCGCCCTTCAAGGCTAAAGGCATCGGCGCGCGTCATCGCTAACCTTGTACGTGTATTGCAACTTCAGTACTTTCCACAATCTGCCAACTTCATTCCAATCACTACTCGGAGCCCGCTCTTCGCAAGGTCATCTTCTATTGGTGCACCACTACGGCGCAACATCACGGAGTTTCCATTCGATTCTAGCGGCGACTGGTACACGGGTATCAACTAGTTTTTTGCTTTATCCGTGTGCCTCTCCATTGCGGGCTTCAAGGCTCCCCACTACAAACAACGTGAGGCTAGAAGCGTAAAGGACGGTCATCGAGGCGCCCACTACGACGGCGACGAATCTTCACTTCAAGGCACGCCACAACGCCACTTCGGGTGGCTTCCGGTATAGTTCAAGCCACATACCCCCCCCCCCCCCCCCCCCCTTGCCCCACCGCCGACCCCGCGTGCTCTACTTATTTTAGGGAAAAAAAAAACGTATCCTACCGTCACTAAAGACAGGAAAACGATCCACAGTACTACTAAAGTACTACAAAAAACCATATAACACGGGGATGGGTCGGTAGCTCGGATGAGCAACGCCGATCGTCTTCGCTCTGGGCCTGGCCTCCCATCGAGCGCAAGACTGGTGAACAGGGCTGCCGGACGGCGTGCACCATTCACCTCTCCCCAACCGAGCCTAGCTCAAAATGGTCAGTGGATCCGTAGCGACACCAGACGGTACACACTCAAAGGCGCAGCTTCCAGGGATTTGAATTTTATCCCCCCGACAGCTATCGCGCCATCCACTTCGAAAACCACACATGTACCCGTCAAAGTACTACGCCACACCCAAAAAACACACCGCTTACAAAAAGATCCCCCCCAGAGGAGCGGCGCGCCACACCGCGCCCCTCCGAGCGTCCGGACGTTCCCGTCCGCCGCCAACATCCAACAAACCCAGGTCCCACCGGGCCTGGTCGCGTGCAGCCAACACGTGAACGACTCTCAAACACCTACCAGAAAAGCCACACTCAACTCTACTACCTATCTCCACCACTCGAAATCCTGCTCGAACGCCATGTCTTCGACCCCTACCCTCCCCCCCACTCACAGACAGATGCTCATGCCATTGCGGGATCGGCGCGTGAATACGCCCGCCGCGGACCCCTACAAACCCCGGAGCTATCCAGCGGGACATCCGCTCTCTCTACTCAACCCGGTGTCCCAGCCACCCCCATCTGCCCAAGACCTGGACCCGGCATTGGAACCCTCACCAGCCAGAGGACTCCAGACGCCTCTGGTCCTCGCCGCCCCCAGGTCAACCACTGACCTGGGACGGGCCGCTGACTCACCAACCCACACAGACGACATGTACCGGTGCGATAGTCCCGCTCCGTCCCACAGTAAGGACCAGTCTAACACCCCCCATCCCCTCCCAATAGCCCATGCTGATACTCTCGTTAAGCGCGCACTTAAACCGATACCTTTTCCTCACCTTAGTGCGTCCCAACCACTGTGCTGTAAAGTTCGACCATTAATGCAACATCATGTACCTCGAAAATCATCTTCTTTAATCAGAGAAAAAAATAAAATATATTTTACAGGCCTGATCCCTGCCCCTGCACAAGCCACTGCCCTGATCTGTACTCACCGACGCCCCCCCCCCTCTCATGTTACCCACCTACCCCGCACCTACACTAGTCCACTCGCAGCTGCTCAAGTTGCCTGGCCTGTCGCGCCGGCCCTTGCCCTACACGCTCCCTCTCGCCCGAACTCGCCGCTCGCCGACCGACACCCCCCATCCCACAATACGGCCCTGTATGGCACCCAGCAACCCCTCCCGTTAGCCTGCACTGATACACTGGTTATCAGCGCACCTAAATCGAAACCCTCTTCCCACCGTAGTGCTTCTCAGCCAAAGAGCTGCACAGTTCGATCAATAATGCATCAACCTGTAACTCGCAATAGGTCGTTTTCTTTCGAAAATCTTTTTACAGGCCTGATTCTTAAAAGTGCACTAACCACCGCCCTGATCAGTCACCCCCGTCACCCCTCTCCCTGCTGCCCTCCCCCTGCTCCCTCGCTCTATCCCTCACTCGCTCCAGTCGTCGCTCCTCTCCGCTTCATCCTTTTCTTTTTTACATTTCTTCCCTTTTTTACTTTTACCGCGATAACACGCCTAACTCAACAGACACTCGCGCTTACCTGCGATTACCACACTGTAGAACCTAGTGCACTCGTTCTCCCTCCCCCCTTTTACACGCCCCATGCTCTGCCCTACTCGCCCGTCGCTGTGATAATGGCGGTGCTTCCCCTGCAGAGTTTAGCCCACCCGACCTGCTCTACCCGAATAATTAACCGATCAACCACCCACCCGCGCACCCCCCTGCCCCGGAAATATCGCCCCTCCCTTACAGAATCAGTCTGGCAGTCCCGAACCCGTAACAATCCCAGCGATACACGTACTCCCTCGCCCCTACAGTCCCCACTTCCTTTAGGCCTGCTCCGAGGCTTCTCTCGGAAGCCCCGAAGCACTTTTGATATGATATCGACAGCCCCCCCTGTCACAGTTCCCCACTATCGCCCTCCTTCTAATATCTACCACACCTTGATTACAGTTTTTCAATTCCCCCTCCCCTACCCTCTCATCCTATCCCCGCCATCCCTACACTTACCACCCTCTCTTAAGCTCCAGAAGACCACCCGTTCCAAGGAGCTTCTACTCGCCGAAATGCGCATGACGTCGACGAACGGACCCTCCGGAGCCTCACACCCTCGCCCTCCACAAGCCTCGGCCGGCAAGGCCGCTTATCATCATTAGTTCCCCACATGACGGGCCTCAAGGCCCAGAGGTTAGACCCCACAACCAACCCCCCACCCCCCAGCTAGACATCCGACGACACACTACTGCCTCCATGCTTCCGCCAACTCTCCCGGCCCACTTTACTCCACGCACATGTTGCACCGTCCTACATAACTACCTCTTCGACCTAAACCTTGAATACGGCCTCCCTACACCCATCGGCTGCCTCGATTCCTCTGCGGTGCTATCCTTCCAATGGGGTCGTTACCAGGACCTCTCCAACCTCTACTGCCTTGCTACGACGTTATCCAAACTCCACTCCACTCCCACCGCCTCGTACACAATTATCACCAACAACGAAGTCGACAACCACCACAACAACTCCCAATTCCCCAGCCACTGGACTAATCTCGCCAACCGAAGCGCCCCCCCCCGTCCGGGGACGCCTAACCACTCTCTCGTGATCCTCACATGGCAACACTCACACTTCGGCCTCCTACACCTAACTCACACCTCAGCCACATGGATCGACTCTCTTCATCACCCTCCTCCGCCCGACCTCCTCGCCCGCTCTCTCAATCTCCTATCTGACTGGAACTCCTCCCCCCCCCCTCCCGTCGGTACCCTACGCTTCCTCAACCCACCTCGCCAAAACGATTCCGACGGAGCATGGTCGTGCGGCACCCACGCCCTCTTGCACACCTACTTCATCACCACAGCCCCCCCGGACCAACCATACAACCCCCCCCCCTTCGACCCCCGTTCCTCGGTTTACTCCCTACACACTCTCCTATGGAACCACACCTTCCGCTCCGCCCCCCTCCCACAGGGCCGCCACCACCTTCTCGACGCCCTCCACCACCCCACACTACCCTCCCCCCCTAAGCCCCCACCCACTCCCCTCATCCCCCCCTCCCCTCCTCCCCTCCCCCCTCCCTTCCAACCTCCACCCGCAGAACGCCCCCCCGATAACCCCCCCCGCACCACCCCCTCCCTCCCCTCCCCCATCCTCCCACACCACACATCCCAACCACTACACTTCATCACCCTCAACACCCGCGG
>JAPMLY010002718.1:0-42184 GCA_026401115.1 Tetraselmis chui
AATTGAGGGCAACAGTTAATAATTCAGCACACCTGTTTGGTCCGCCACCAACACGACGCTGTTGAGCACGTTTGTGTTCATCGACCCGAACAGAGAGTTTACCATGGCTCCATTCGCTGATTTGAAAGGGGTATTTTCCCGGGATTGACTCGAAGCTTGCCTGTTCCAACCACAACGTCATTCAGATTCACACAAAAGGTTCAGTCAAATTACTGTCAGATGAGAAAAAGACGATATGGAACCGCTTCGCTGCTCAAAGGACGCCACGATTGGGCTGTCACGCAGCGACGGTGCGAAGGAAGGCTACCCACCGCTGTTCAGCTGCCGGCTGCGTACTCGGCCTGACGACCCCGAGCAAGCAGGGAGACTCCGCCGTAGTCTCTTCCGCCGCACGAGCATCGCTTGTTCGAAAGTTGCGATGGTTTGGATTTTCCAGTATTGTGTGCACGGTGCCGGCCTACCCGTGCCGAGAGTAAAAAAGTAAGCGCAAGAACGTAATCACCACATAGAGGCTATAGAGAGCAATGCCCTGACAGCTAGCACCTTCCAACCCTGCTCCGGAGTGAATAGCCTCTGCAAGTCGCGGTCCATGTCGTCCATGCTGTCGCGAGCCATAGCACCTCTTGTTCAAAAGAAACCGCATGAACACTGCCCCGGGACAACGAACCAGCGCGGCGGCCGTTAGTGCCGCAAGGCCTGTAATTATTCTTGAACGATGTGACAAACAGGAAGGAGTGGTGCAGGGTAACCAGGCGCTGGTCGAAGCGCGCTCTGTGCAGGTAACAGCAAAAGGCAGCCGTGGACGCATGCCGCATGCGCGACGTGACTATTTGACAAATGATTATAATAATTATGTATCGGGCTTAGGTTTTTCCAGGGTTGTGCTGAAGTCTGCTTTTCCTGAGAATTCAGACTGAACTGAAGTCACTCCAGGGACTTCAGTCTGAATTCATATGAACAGTGTTCAGGCCTGAATTCAGTTGAGAGTTAAGGACCTGAATTCAGGCTGAAGTGACTGTTGCGCCGCTGCTGTCTTTGTCTACTATTTTCGTATGTAAATGAACAAGGCCATTTCTAAAAGCAGTCCCCGCTCAGACACGCGAGTTTAAGCATACCTATGTCATTTTTTGATAATGGGATAGCATTTGTCGACAATGCTCGTCTGACAGCAAACCGGTGTGTCAATTTCTACTGCCAAGTGAATTATTTGCAATTTGCGTACCCTTACGGTTGTGTTATGCTTTATACCCTCTGGGCTGGTCATGTACCGCCCCCCCTCGCTCACGTGGATGACGTCATGAAGGAGGCGTTGGCTGCTTAACCGTTGCAAAATGCTCCGATCATGCTTCGCAACGTGCTTGGCCACGCGGCGGAGGTCGTCTTCGCGCTGGCGCTGCTCGCCTGTGGGGAGTCCTCCACAATGACGGGCACATATGCATGTAGCGCCCCTTCCCTCATTTCATTGCACCTCATCATTGTTTGGTCACATTCAACAGTTCCAATGAATATGTTGGCGTACTAGCAATTACTATCAATTTGTGAGTGCACGCATGAATTTTTATTCGCCACATTTTCGTTGTCACGTACTCCCTCACATTGAATGTGAATAATCCAGAAACTGTTTGACGTCACTTCAGTTGTTCACCTGAATTTGGGCCCTCAACTGAGCCTTAATTCAGGTCAAGACTTCAGAATGAAAGCCCGCTTGAAGTGACCTGAAGAACCCCATGAAGCGTTTTGAACCCCCTCTGACCCCTTCCATGAGCAGAGGGCAGACGTGTAGAAATAATGCGTCCATGCATAAATGGTGGATGACATAGACAAAGGCAAAGGATTTGTAATATGTGGAAAAGTACTTTTTTCACATGTTGCATTGATTGATACGCGTAGTACAACAAGAATGAGCCATCCACGCGGCACTAAAACTCTACGGTATCGGGGCGCCCGCCGGGGGCGCAGCGGCGGCGGCCCCGGAGGGGGGTGCGCTCGTAGGCCCGTCGGCATCCCCTCACCTCCCCGTGGTGGGCGCTGGAAACCCCGTAGCCGTGCCAGGCCTGGCACGGTAGGGGGCTAAGAGGGCCGACAGCTCAATCCGCGGGATCAGCAGCTGTCGGGAAAGCCATGTACATAGGGCTTTTGAAAAAAAAAAAAAATCTGTGCAATACCGGCGCCAAGATCTCCCGCTCGGCCCGTCCGATATGTTTTTTCGCGTACATGTACTCCTAAATACATCCTTACTTTGAGGGGTGGGGCCTGTACTGCGGCGGCGTTTGATGGCGAGGAGGGTACGGCCGGATCAGCGGTGGGAGGCGGGTGTTGGAACTGGTGGTGGCCAGTCGGGAAGCAGCGCCATGAAAGGGCGCTCGCTAGCCGTCGACCAAACCCTATGCCGGTCGACCCTTGCCGAGGGGTGAGGCAAGACATGGCACATGCCGGTGGCTCGTCGCAGACGGAGGAGCGGCTATATGAGGCGGCGGTGATCCTCAAGATCAGCCGCCGCCGGAAAGCCTTGTACGGAGGGCTTTTTTCGGAAACTAAAACAATGTCCGTACCCGGCGTCGAGCTAGTTGGGGAGCAGCACCATGGTAGGGCGAGCCGCTACGTCGTCCAGCGTCATCTCCCGGGGGGAGGAGTTAACTTGGGCGGCAAGGAGGACGGTCGCGACGGGAGGAGCGACGAAAACCCGGCACGGAGGGTTTTGTTAAATTCCGGGCGCCCGCGGCCCGCCGGATCAGGCTACGGTGACCTGCCCCCCCCCCCCCCCCCCCCCCCCCCCTCTTCGACACCCACTACTCCGACATACCTTCATGATCCTAGGATCCCTTGAGCGTGGGCCCGGGTGAGCGCGGAGGCCCCCGCTCAAGAACAGGCTGCTCGGTGGACGCGCGATCAGAGGGGGGAGGCTACGGCCACGGGCCGCCGGAAAACCGACAGGTGCCCGGGTACCAGACAGAGAAAAACCGGGGAAATGAGCGGGGAAAATTCAGGCGCGGAGGCAGGAGCGCTAGTTTTTTCTATGTCTGTGTGTCTCGGTCCCCCCCACCTGTCCTCGAGGTGACGGGGGACCTCGACAAGGAGTACCGCCGCGTCGGTGGACGCGGCAAGACCTTGGGGCGGGGTTTACGGGATGGAGTGGCGGGATCGACGAGCGACCGCGCGAGGAGGGTTTTTTTGCAAGCCTTTCCCCTCCTACCTTCGGCAAGACCGAAGTCACGCGGGAGCTAGATTAGGCTGGCCCGTCGTCCCTCCCGAACGCCGACCGGCCTAGGCCGGTCGGCACCCCGGTTCGGTGGGAGCGGGCCGTGCATCGTGGAGGTCGAGCAGCAGTTTAGTTTTGCGTTTCTCGACAAGTGGATTCATTTTTAGATCTGTTTATCTTGATTACAAAATTATTACGTTGTTATTGCTTAGGCGGGGGGACTGTGGCAATTACTGCGGTTGCTTACAGTTTTTTAACTCCCGAGGAACGTCGACACACATTGCAAATAGGTGTGTCGATAGGTGTACCTGGTCGAAGAACGTTGAACCTTTCACCGAAAGCCGATTTGAACCCAACGATGAAGCTACCCGCTGGTCCGACGATGTTATTGTCGTCCACGTACAACACCAAGACATAAAGCTCACCTTCCTTGATGAAGACGTAAATGCCGGGATCCACCTTGGATTGGCTGAAGCCATACTCCTCTAGCCATGATGTGATTGTCTTATTCCAGTTCCTAGGAGCTTGCTTGAGGCCATACAATGATTTCTTCAACAAGCACACTCGCTCCTCTCCATTGATGTCGGTGTGACGGAATCCTTCCGGCTGCCTCATGTAGATTTCCTCCTCGATATCGGCCTCCAAAAATGCCGTCACCCTCCCAATCATTATAAGCAGCAAGCGCGAGCAACGTTCGAATAGAAATCACCCTCATTGTGGGAGCGAAGGTCTCGTGGTAGTCCACACCCTTCTCTTGAGTAAACCCGCGAGCCACAATGAAATGAAATTGTTTACAACAATACCATTTAAAACCGGTTGCTGTCTCTGGGCCCCCCTTGTGCTACGCCTAACCGGACTTAGAAGCGTGAGGTAGACCGTGAACCACTAATCCCAACCTCTCCGATGGCAGTGACGATACCGCCAAAAACATTCCCGTATCCATGCATTTATTATTTTCTAATCTATACGTGTTTTTTGGATACACTATGAAGTGTAAAATGTCGCTAGTCTCCACGATACGCGGCCTTCACCAGCCGCCACGGGGCCGCTGATCTGCAAGGCTGTTCAGCTTGAGCTGGTCGAGGCGAACCTGCTTGACCTCGGCTTGTGTGCGACTCCGGTCGTGCCGGAGCTAGGGGGGGAAGGCAGGTGAAAAACCCCCCTCGCATAGGTCGTCATCGGTCCCGCCTCGATCCGTGCTCAACCCCGCCCGAGGTATTAGCTGCTCCTCCCGACGCTGCTCGCCACCTAGCCGAGTCTTCTCTCCTCCTTCGGGGGCTGAGAAGAGAAAATAACTAGGCTGCAAACGGTGTCCGGCTGGCTCTCGTGCCCCCGAGCCAGATTTTCTCATGTCCCCTGTCCTTTTTCCGTCTGTTTCCAACACCTATATGATCGCGCTGTGGCCGTCCGTACCCTCCCCCGGTGGTTTACGTTCTTAGGGGGCCGCCTTTACGAGCAGTGAGCCGTTACGATAACCCTAGGCATACTGCCTGAGGCAGCCTATCGATAACCGGGTACCGACTAGGGAAGGGGTTGGAAGAACACGTGGATCGAGTCGCCGGTCCTCAAAAGATGGTGAGTACGGGAATTGTTCCCAAAACCCCCCGTACCGGGTTTTTCCGGCGGCGGGCGATCCTAAGGACCGCCGCCGCCAGACCGTGCCGCTCCTCCGGCTGCGACCCACCTCCGTCCTGCTTAGCATTAGGCCTCGCCCCTAGGGGAGACCTAAGGCTCTCGCTTGGCTTGCGACTTTTAGCGAGCGACGTGCCCTAGCGCTGCTTCCCAGCTGTCCGCCGCCAGCTCCAACACCCTCGTCCCTCCGCTGATCCGTCCGTACCCTTCTTCGCCAAAAAATGTTTCGCAAACGCCGCTCCCGCCCCATCGTCGGGAGAGTATTTGCGAGTATTTAGTTGCGGAAAATACATATCGGACTGGCCGAGCGCGAGATCCTTGTGCCGGTGTACGAATACTATGTTTTTCCAAACCCTCCGTACACGGCTTCCCGACAGCTGCTCATCCCGCGGATCGCAGTTGTCGGTACCTCGTTCAGCCCCCTACCGTGCCAGGCCTAGCACGGCTATAGGGTTACCAACGCCCACCGCGTGGAGGTAGAGGTAGGTGCCGACGGGCCTGCGAGCGCACCCCTCTCCGGGGCCGCCGCCGCTGCGCCGCCGGCGGGCGCCCCGCGAGCCACAAGTCTTGCTTTGTACCTTGTTATCTGCCCATTGGCATCGCGCTTCAGCCTGAACACCCACTTGGAATCTACGAGTTTGCGACCGGCAGGACAAGGGACCCATGTCCAGGTTTTCCGAGATACAAGTGAGTCGTACTCGCTTTTGATAGCCGCCTCCCACTCCCCCGATTGGGGACTCCTCAGCGCTTGCTTGCATGACACACGCTCTTGAAAAGTCGGGCTGCTGGCTGACTTAATAGCCGCTTGACATCCATATCCCGAAGCGCCCGCTGAACGGAGACTATACCTTGGACTGGGTACGCATTGCTGTGGTGCGGCAGTGGATCGAAGATTATACCTTGGACGTGGAGTCTCCCCCGAATGCATGTCCCGTTCATCCATCGACCCGGAATGTTGCACTTTGCAGCGACTCCCGTAGCGGCGACTCCCCCGAAGGTGTATCCCGTTTTTCGCCACATATGGTGCGCGGGATGTCGTCCTCTTCATCATCAGTGCGTTGCTCCGCATTGCTATCCCCCATGGAGAGGACTGCAGCCTCATCGAACAACACGTTACGGCTGCTCACCACCCGACGAGTAGCAGGATTGTACACCAACCACGCGTGTGATTCGGAAGCGTAGCCCACAAGGACACCCTTCCACGCGCGATCGTCGAGTTTGCGGGGTTCAGACTTGTCAACGTGGAAATAGGCCGGACAGCCGAAGACCCGTATGGAGCTCAAATCAGTTCGTCCACCGGTCGCCAAGGTGAAAGATACACCGCCGGCTCCGCTACTATGCACACGATTGCGGACATGCATTGTAGCGGCCATCGCTAGAGCCCAATGCGATTTAGGCAGCGCGGCTTGCCGGATCATTGACTGCGCCATCGGGACCAATGTCTACCACTGCCGCTCAATCCGGCCATGTTGCCAATGCGCGTAAGGGGCAGTGATCTCCACGGCGATTTTGATCTCATCCAAGAGTTTTCACAAGGCAGCACCTAAGAACACTGTGTCATTGTCTACCCGAAGACGAGGAACCGTGTGCCCAAGAGAACGGATGGTAATCAACATGCGACGAAACGAGGCGGGAGCCTCATCCTTGGAGCGGACCGCATCATGCAGCATGAAACGGCTCCGGAAATCAACCTCACACAAGCTGTACCGCCGTCCTCCCAAGGATGGAACACTCATAGGACCGCAGAAGTCTAAGCCGAGAACCTCAAAGACACCAACGATCCGATCAGCCGGCTCACGAGAGATACGGCGGAAGTGCGACTTACACACAACAGAAGACTTACTTATGTCTCACAGAAGCCCAACTTCTCCGACGCAGAAAACGCCACACCCTCCACATGAGCGGGCAAGAGCCCGTCCAATTGCGACTTGCCAAGGTGACCGAGTCGGGAATGCCACAGCCGTTTTTCCAATGGCGCAGTGGCGACCGAAGCGGTAGGATTCGACGAAGCAACCCGCGCCGGCAACCACACCAACAAATGCGCGCGCTCTAACGGGATCATCACGCCGCCACCTTGACCGGCTTGAAGACGAAGGTGGTCGACGGGATCAGCTAACACCACAGAATAGTCGTGTCGCCGAGCTTGGGTGAGGCTAAAAAGTCGATGGTAAGACCACGACGCGCGACGAGATAGCTCAGGAACGTGGAGCACATTCTTTAGCGTGGCAAGAATCTCCTCTCCATCGCCAGCCTTCACAATGATGCGGACCGAGCCCACGCCAACAGCGCGGGCGCTGACACCCTTCACCAAAAGCCGGTCGGTGAGCGCTCGATACTCACAGAAGTCACGGCGCACACTTGTCATGTGATGGTTGGCGCCGCTGTCGGCCTACCACATCCACGTTTCCCCATCGCGCTCGAACACGTGTCGAGCCTCGGAGAGTGGCCTCGCAGGGGTGGCCGTCACGTCCATGACCGCCGGAAAAGCAACCGGGGAGTCCATCACCGCAGACTTACCTCCGGTGTTGTTGACCGGGCACTCGGACCTGCGAGAGCCCTTCTTACCACAGCCATAGCAAACACCACGAAAAACCCTTGTTGCGCCTCTGCCATATGAGGTACGACGAGTAGTCGCAGCTCCTTGAAGAGATTTCAGTTGGTCTTGGAGCTCGGAGACTTGCCGCTTCAAAACTTAAGTCGTTGAGACGTTGCAAAAGCCGTAGGCATTGGAGGCTCCGTTGTATGTGATTGCGCACGACTCTCGATGCGCATGCCCTTTTGACGAAGATCACGCTTGATGGTATCCATGCTGAGGTTGTGTACATCCCACCTGTCGGTGATGGAGTAGTATTCGCTGCGCAGGCCCTTCACCAAGTACATGATGATGCGCCGGTCGTGGACGACGTCCCCAACTCGGGCAAGCTGTCGTAGCGGTCGAGCTAACCGGTTCAGGTATTGAATGCCGCTCTCGCCGTCCGCTTGCGGCGTCTCCAAGTCCTACAATAGTTCCGTACACCGGTAAATACCATCGTCCTCATAATGATTGACTAACGCTGTCCATGCAGTGTGGCCGCATGTCTTGTCATCCTCGCTAACAACTCCTCGATAATGGAAAGATCGTCCTCCGGCAGCGAAGGAATCAATGTGGAGTACATGTCGACTTGATGTTGAGAGGAAGCGGCACCATCCGACGACAAAGCCGGAGGCCACTTTTGCATCAACCCAAATGCACGGAAAATTATCTTCCACACATCAAAATCTCGTCTCTCCCCACTGAACTTGGGTAGTTTTACAGAGTCCATAACATGTGTGTCGGATGCGCTCTCAAGAGCACCAGAAATTTAAATTAAGTTCTAAAGTCAGGAAAATTTCCAACAAGAAAAGCACCAAGTACCGGTGAAGAGGCGGGCAACACGGCTCAGAAAAGGAGACGACAAAGGGCTGACCGAAGACGCAGTTGTACTCCCGGAGTCTATACAGCCAAGGCAAATTGAAATTGAAATTGTTTACAACATGTACCGTATGCGCCGGTTTTTCACCAAAAAGCCGGATGCGTCGGCTGCTGTCTCTGGGCCCTCCCAACTATGCCATACATGGAACTTACAAGTTAGGGCTAGACCGTTAACCGCCTATGTCCAACCTCTCCAAGTGTGGTCGGGGTTTTTACTCCCCCCCGGGGAGGGTCTGAAGTGGGTTAAAGGTGGTGTGCAAGAAGGGGCACGAGGTGGGGCCTTATGTGGATGCTTGGCGAATGGTCATGCGTGATTTGGTGCGGTAGACAAGGAGGAGATAGTGCAGCCATTGGACAGTGTGCGCATGGAGTGTGGAAAGGATGCGAGACGTGTCTAGGCGAGTTTTGGTGATGAGGTTGTCCGGAGGGTCGGTGCGGAGGGTGAGTAGAGAGGTGAGACTTTCTATGGTGGATGAGTGTGGTGTGCCCGTGCGGCTCATGACAATGGGTAGGATGTCGACTTCAGTACCTGGCCAGTGGTTTCGGATGGCGTTTGCGAGGGGTGTGTAGTTGTCCCTAATCAAGCGGGCTGTGTGTGAGAGGTTGTGATCGGTGCAGTATTTCCATTCCCCTATCTGAATTTTTTTGATGGACGAGTATCGACGGCGGCCGTTGTTGTGACCGACGAAGCGAGGTTCGAGGAGGCGTATGAAATCGGTTTTATGTGCCGGGGGACGCAGCGCAGGCGGGAGGATGTCGGGGGGGAGTATAGCGGGACACGAGGTTAGGGAGTCGGGTGAGAGACCTTCGTCAGCATCAACAAGGCGCGTAGGCATGTGGGTGGGGTGTGGGGGGTGGCAGTCAAGAGGGGTGTAGGAGGGGGTGGGGTGGGTGAAAGATTTGATGGGTTTGTTACCGAAGTCTGCAGTGATAGTCTCCCAGCGACCCCCATTGTGGCGTTCGAGGAGGGACAGAAGGAGTTGTAGCGCGATGTTGTGTCGGTCCTGTCTCAGGCCAGACATGGATGGGCAGTTACCGGCCATGTGGCCGTTGCTGGTGAATTGGTCACACATGGGACATCGCAGGGTGGGATTGTGTGTGAGGAGGCGGGTGTTGTGAATGCCCCAAATGAATTCTTGTTTGTGGGTGAATTGTGTGTTGGTGAGTGTTGAGTGGTTTTTGTGGAAGGTGAAGTCGGCACCGCCCGCCGCGGCGCGGGCGAGGAGGGCTCCGTGTTTGGATGTTTGCGAGAGGGGTGTAAGTGTGTGTTTGCAGCTGAGTGTGTGTGCGTCGGCTTTGAGGTTCGTGTATATGTGGGGTATGGGTTCTCCTTGGGTTTGTGGTATGAGGGTGTAAGGCCAGGTCCAGTGTCCAATTGACACCTCCGAGCCTGTGTTGTATGTTGTATTTGGCGGGTGACCATCAGCGACCCGGTTAGCGAGTGTGTCTGCTAGTTCGTTGCCGAGGGAGTGGTTGTGTGCTTTAATTTTACCTAGATGTGTGCGGATGCCTGCGTCGCAGTGGGTTTTAAGGGTGTGTGTGATGGAGAGGAGTGTGTCGCGGTGGATGTTGTGCCTATAAGCTGAGGGGCATTTAAGGTAACCTTGTATGAGGCGGAGGGAGCATGCACTGTCGGTAAGGAGGTGGGTATGGCCTAGTTGGAGGCCTATGGCAATACCAGCTAGTTCGGCTCGATTAATTGTATGGGAGGGGGGGGTAGAGGTCACCAGGATTCTGATGCTGGTGTCCGAGGCGGGGGTGGTGGCTGCCGCTCTAAGAGGGGAGTTGCCTCCTTTTTTCGAGCCGTCTGTGTATACGAAGGCCTGCCAGTTCCAAGCAAGGATTCCTCTGGTCGGGGAGTATGTTAGTCGTGTGCGTTCTTGTAGGGGGTGGGCAAGGGGGTGAGTGGGGTTGGGGGGGAGATGGTATATGCCTGCGGAGTGAGGGGAGTATGAGGTGGTGAGGTGTGGTGGTGGGATGTTGATGGTTGGGTTTGGGAGGTGCGTGTCGTAGATGGATTCGAGGGTGTTGTGGAGTGCGGTCATGGCTGTGCGTGAGGGTAGGTTGGGGAGTGCGAGTGAGTTAGCTACGAGGTAGATGTCTACCATCCAGCGTGTGCCGAAAGGGGTGGGGGTGGGATGGCATGTGTGTTGGTCGGGGGGTAGGAAGGTGTTCGCGTCGTTGGGAAGGGTGTAAAGGTGATGTGTGTAGGGGGAGTTGATGTATTTAGAGTGGCGGTATGGTGTGTGTTCCCATCGGGGGAGAATGAGGATGGTAGCGCTGGGGGTGTGTGTGGCTGTAAGGTGTGCGCTGGTGATTGCGTGTTCCATGGCGCGGCGCATGCATTCGTGGTCGTATTCGGGATTAGCGATGTTGGTACCTTGCCATGTGTGTGGAGCATTACTGCCGCTGGACGAGAAGACTATGTCTTCGGGGTAAAGCGAGTGGTATGTTTGTGAGTGGAGTGATTTGTTAAGGGGGTCCGAGTAGAGTTCTGTCTGGATGTGAAATGTGTGGCGTAGAGCCGAGAGGAGGTCCTCTCTGGTGGCCCATCTGTTGCGTGTGGTGGTGGCGGGCGTGGGTGATTGTATTTCCGAACGGGAGCCTAGGCGAGTAAGGAGGCGATATACCTCCTCCTCGAACGTTTGTTGCGAGAGGTCGGGGCGGAAGAGTTGGTAAAGGTGGCGGAAGCGTGGGCCGTTAAGGATGGTGATTGCGCGGCCGTCAGGAGTGCATAGTATGGTGGTGTCGTGGAGTGATGGGTGTGCGTGGATGGCGAATTTACCGGTAGGGAGCATGTCAAGGTCGGGGTTAATGGGGTCGTGGTTGAATGTGATTAGAGGGTGTGACCACGGAGGAGGGTTCTGGCAGGATGGGTGCGGTGGAGGGGACATAGCCGGAGTTAAATGCTGTGAGGGCGGTGGGGCCGGAGGGGGTCTCACTGATGGTGTCGTGAAGTTGAAGGCAGGGCGCCCACTGGACCTCGTGGAGACGGGTGAGGTCGTGTTTTTGGCCGCTAGCACACCAGTCGCACTGCCATGTGGCAGGTCCCTGAGCTGGGCGGCATTGTGAATGGATTGCAAAGTGCGGGCATGTGCTGCAGGTGGAGGTGGGTTCTAAGTGCAGAGGGTTATGGCATATGGAGCAATCGGTGGGAGAGGGGGGGGGGTAGGGTTACCGATGTGGGGGTGGAAGAGATGAGTCGGAAGCCTTCGTCGAGTTGTAGCTGTATATCCCATTATGTGAGGTGTTCCGGGGCCCATTCGACCATGTATTGTGTTTGTCCGTATTCCGTGTCTTTGTGTTTGGAGATGATGCGTGTCACGTCGCAAGGGGGGAAGTGGTGGTCTGAGGGGGTGAGGTATTCCGTGTCTATGTGTGTCAAGTGGGCAGTGGGGGTGGTAGTGGTGGTGCGGGAGGAGTGGGTGTCTGTGGAGAGGGTGGAAGGGAGTCTGGGAAGGTGCGGGTTGAGGAGGGGAATCCAAGAGGGGTGTAGGGTGGTGGGGGGGGGGGCTTGTTTGGTGTTGAGGTTCGTGACGGGGAGGCGGTTGTGGATAGTGTCAACGGGTTCGGTGAGGATTGCGGCGAGTAGGCGAATAGGGATAGAGAGAGAAGTGTCGGACCCTGTGAGTTTGGAGATGGACTGACTTGATTTGAGGATGAAGGAGGAAGGGGTGGCGCGGAGGAGGACTTGTGGCCATGTGGTTATGTGATTTTGCCATAGGGGGTTAAGGCGGGGAAGGAGGGAGGTGTGTGTCTTGCGGGGTGAGAATTCGCAGTAGGCTTGTTTGTAATGGAGTGGGTCTGTAATGTGCGTGGCTCTGTCTCTTAGTGATGTACGGAGTAATGTGTCTTGTCTGGTGAAGTGGGTGCGGATGGTGGAGGCAATGGGGTTGGTGAGGGATAGGGGAGGGATGTTGTGAAATAAGGTACCGGCATCGCGTTGGGCGCGCACCAGGCATCTGAGTGTGGGGAGGGATAGGCTTCCTGACATTATTGATTCAGTGGGCCAGTGGGAGTATGTGGTGGAGATTTTGTGTATGTGGGCTCTGGCCATTTGGCCCCTGTATCCGGGGGAGTTCAGGGTTTTGTGGTGGTGACAGACGGTGAGTTGTGCGGCATGGGCTTTTAGGGAGGGGGGGCCGTATCCGAGGTCGGAGGTGGGTCGGTGAAGGGCGGTGCGGGGGAGGTTGCGTACCGAGGAGACGGCGGAGCGGAGGGCGCGGCATGTTTGACCTTCAAGGGTGTCCAGTTGGGAGTCGCTGAAGAGGCCAAGTTGGAGGGTAAAATGTTTGCCGAGTAGGAGGCCACGGATGACGCGTATTCTGCGAGACTGGGTTAGTAGGGAAGTGGAAAGGGCGTTGATGAGGGAGGTGGTCGTGTGTTTGAGTTCGTGCCAGTGTTTGGTGAAGGTGAGGGAAGTGTTGAGTTCGACCCCGAGGACGCGGTATGTGTCCGAGGGGCCAATGGAGGGAATGGGCGATGGTGTGGAGTTGATGGTTATAAACTGTGATTGGAGGTGGGATGTGAGGAGCGTGGTGCTGGCAAGGGAGAGTGCGTTACCCAAACGCCAAAGGGCACCGGTGATAAAGCATTTTCGGATGTTGACGGTCATACCTGTGTAGGCGCTGAAGAGGGAGAGTTTCTTTAGTTGGATGGCCATGTTGGGGGTCGAGCCCGTGGCTATGCTGAGGTCGTCGGCGAACCCGTGTCCGGGGTATGTGGCTGTGGGTTCTGTAGGGTCAACGTTAGTGGCGGGGGGCCCGGGTCGGTAGCCCCGGCTGCCTACCGTGAGCCAGCGGAGAAAGGGTTCGAGGAAGAGGGTGAAAAGGAATGGGGAGAGGGTGTCGCCTTGCAGGGTACCTCGATTGATGTCGATGGAGGGGGTGGGACCATAAGGGGTAATGTAGTCCGTGGAGGAGACCCCGTAGAGGTGTTCGCATGTATCTACAAAGGTAGAGGGCATACCTAGGTGTCTCATGTGTTTGAACATGATGCGGTGGTCTGCTGCGTTGAAGGCGCCTTTGAAGTCCGCGTACATGACGTAGATGTCTTTTTGTGGAGTTTCGCGTCCTCCATGGCCATGATTATGGAGGAGAGGGCGTCATGGATGCTGCGGTGTTGTCGAAAACCGTCCTATTGGTCGCTGAGGATGCCGTGGGTTTCGGCATATTTCGAGCCTGCGTCTTTTATTAGTGCGGTCCACAGCTTAAGAAGGTTGTTCATGAGGGCGATGGGGCGGTAGTTGTCGAGGAGGGTGGGGTCACCTTTTTTATGTAGTAGGCATGTTGTGCTATGGCACCATTCAGGGGGTGTGTAAGATTTGTGGGCTAGGAGGGTTAGGAGAGAGTAAAGGGCGGAGCGGGTTTATGGGGGTAGGAACTTGATAATTTCGTTGGGGATACCGTCGGGGCCGGGGGCTTTTCCGGTGCCAAGCGAGTTGAGGGTTTTGTCGAAAGTATCTCGGGTAATCATGTCAGAGAGTGTGAGTGTGGGGTCTCCCCGTGGTTCGATGGTGTAGTTGTCGGGGTTGGCAGGGTGTTCCCATGGGGGTATGGGTAAGTCGGGCGGGGTGGCTCGCGTGAGTTCAGTGGTGAAGTGGGAGTGGACTGCGTCAATGACGGCTGAGGGGGAGGACGCTATGGTTTTATCGGGCTTGGTAATGCGGTGGAGAGTTGAGGTTGCGGTGGTCGCCGGGAGGAGGCCACTTTTAATTTTCAAGCCGCGGTGGGAGGATTTCGGGGAGGCGTCATAGGCGGTATTGGCGCGGGTTTTAATTTTTTGTAGTATATCTGTGGTGGTGGTTCGGAGGAGAAGGCGAATGCGTGCTTGGCATCGTTGACTGATTTCGGTAGGGGAAAGGTAGTCAGAGGTTTGAAGGAGGGTTTGGGCGAGGGGAAGGGGGCCACTGTTGGTACTACATCGTCGGAGTTTGCGGATTAGTTTACGCGTCTTTTTAGATAGCCAGGTGGGGTTAACGGATGAAGTAGAGGGGCGGGGTTTCTTCGGGGGGAGGAGGGGCCAGATGGTGGCTGCGTGGTCCATGTGTTGGGAGAGCGGTGCGGTGAATTTGGACGCTAGGGTGTCGAGGGTGTCGGGAGTGGCCCGGGAAGGGGAAGTATTTATTATTTCTGCGTGGAGGGAGGTTGTGTTGTTGTGGTGTGGTGAGGGCGCGGTGGGTCGTGGGCCTTGGGAGGACGAGCGATTAGGGAGGAGGGGGCAGGGATGACGAGGTGTATCGCCGAGTGGCCGGAGAAGTGTGATGGAGAGGTAAAGATTGAGCATGCTGCAGGATTGAGGCTTAAGGGGGAGGGGGGTGGAGTGAGCCAGTGGTCAAGGCATCCGTCGCTGCGGGGGAAGGTGGGGAGGGGAGGGTGGAGCGGTCGAAGGTGGTGTTTGAGGAGTGTGGTGAGGGCGGGGTTGCCCCTACCTTGTGTGGTGGTCGTTTGGAAGTCGCCTCCCCAGAGGACACGGTGTGTTGGGTAGTCGTCCATGAGTCTGAGGCCCCATGCCGCGACCTCCGCGTATAGGCGGGTGAGATGGGTGCTGTGGAGTTGTGGCATGTAGACTCCGAGAAGAAGGTAAGGGTCGCCTGAGTGGGGTACGAGTTTAAGTCATGCGATGTGTGGAATTAGGTGGGGAGGGGGGGTGAGGACGGTTGCAGAGTGGAACGACTCCCTGCGGACCGCAAACAGAACGCCTGCGGAGGGTAATGGCACAGTTGAGTGGCGAGGACGTGAGCTTTTGAGGAGGTATTGGGGGAGGGCGACCCGCCAGCGTGATTTGTGGGTGGTGTGGGTGGTTTCTGTGAGGATGAGGACATCAGGGCGGTGAGTGGTGGCTAGGTGCTCCACGTCCACGATAGATGTGTGGAGTCCCCTGGTGTTGAGGTTAATGAGGTGTAGGGGTTGTGGAAGGTGATGGGGAAGGATTGGTGTGGGGTGCGGGCAGGGGTTGAGGGGGGGGTTCGCAGGAGGGGGAGTGTTGTTGCCGGGTGGGGGGGTGTTGGAGGTGGAAGGGTGGGACTGGTTGGGGGGTGTGGTGTGGTAGGTTGTGTGGGGGGGGGGGGGGGCGGGTAGATGGGGGTGGGGGTGGGGGGAGGGATGGAGTGGGGGGGAGCTTGGATAAGGGGGTTGGAGGGGGGTGTATGCGTATGGGTGAGGGGGAGGGCTGATGAGAGTGGAGGGCTGCCAGAAGTTGTAAGCGTCCGACAGGGAGGGGGGTGGAGCGAAAGACGTGGTGCCACAAGAGAGAGTGGAGGGAGTAGACCGTGTGCATGGGGTCGAAATGTGGGGGGACGTAGGCTTGGTTTGCAGGGGCCGTGAGGATAAAGTATGTGTGAAGGAGGACGTGGGTGCCACAGGACCATGCGCGGGATACGTCGTTCTGTCGAGGGGGGTTGAGGAGGCGAGGAGTGAGGAGTGGGGGAGGGGGAGACGAGTTCCAAGAGGCGAGGAGGGAGAGAGAGCGGGCTAGGAGGGACGGGGGGGGGTGATGGTGGAGTGAGTCGACCCAAGTGGCGGAGTCGTGCGTCACGTGTAGCAGGCCGAAGTGGGAGTGCTGCCAGGTGAGGACAAGGAGGGAGTTGTGGGGTGTGCCCGGTCGGGGAGGTGCGCCCCTGTTTGCGAGGTTACTCCACTGGCTGGGGTATATGTGATGGCTATGAAATGTGTTTACTTCAATGTTTGTGATGATAGTGTATGAATTGCAGGAGTTAGAGTGGAGTTTGGCAAGGGAGGCGGCAATGCAGGATAGGTTGGAGAGGTCCTAGTAGTGACCCCATTGGAATGAGAGTATTGCCGATGTGTCTAGGTGCCCGATAGGGGTGGGAAGGCCGTTTTCAAGGTTCAAATCATAGAGGTAGTTATGAAGTTGAGTGGTGCATGTTGTGGGTGTGTAGTGTGGTGGAAGAGTGTCCCTGTGTGGGTTGGTTACACCGTGATGACGGATGTCTTGGGGAGGGCGGGGGAGAGGGGTTGGGGGTCGAACCTCCGGGCCTGCTGGCCCGTCTGTAGTGGGGTTAGGGACGGTGGATGGCCCTATCGGCCGAGTGGAAGTCGGATGGAGGGATGGGAGGTCCAGTGGAGGGGAGGGGCTCCGTAGTGGCGACTTCGTTGGGCAGGTCTTCATCAGGAAGGTCGTCGAGTTCGAGGGCCGAGGTTGCATGGGATGAGTCAGGAAGGGGGAGGTGGGAAGGGTGTGTGGTGGTCGGGCGGGTTGGGGACCGGGAATCGGAGTGGGTGTTGTGCGGGGTAGGGGAGGGGGTGTGGTGTTTGTTTGTCGGGGGTTCGCGCGGTGTGCGGCGGTGTGGGGGTGAGGCCTGGGTCTTCTTGGGGGTGGGTCGAGTGTGTTTTAGGACGCCTGATGGGGGGGCGGGTTTGAGTGCGGGGTCTGTGGGAATGCGTTTTGATGGGGAGGAGTCCATGGGGTCGTGGCGGTGTAGGGAGGGGGCCAGGGGGTGGAGGGGGGTTGAGGTCGTGTTGGGGGTGGAATATGTGTTTTGGGGGGAGGGGGGAGGTGGGGGGTGGTGACCCGGGGTTGGGTGAGAGGAGGCAGTGGCGGGTTGTGTGAGAGGGGTGGACGAGGAATCCATGTGGTCGGTTGAGGTTTCGTAGATGGTGGGGAGGGAGTGTGGGGGGAGTGGAGTGGTGGCGGGGAAGGATGGAGGGGCAGGAGGGTGTGTCGGGGAAGGCTGTGGAGGAGGGGCGGGGGAGGGGGAGCGACGTTTTTTGGAAGGGCGTTGGTTGTGAGTGTGTGGGGGTGGGGGGGAGTGGGAGGGGGCCAGCAGGATGTCGGGGAGGGAGTCGAAGTCGAGAGGGGCTTCATCGGGGGTGTCGAGCATGGATCCATCTGCAGGTTCCTGTTGCCAGGTCTCGTAGGTGTTGGTGGCCTAGAGGTGACCTGTCCATTCGAGGAGCAGGGAGGGGGGGTTGCGGAGAAGGGATTTGTGTTTCGTGATGGTGAGTGGGGGGGGAGAGGGGGTGGTGTGGAAAACGGGGTCCGAGATGCGGGACCTGCCGAAGATGGAGTAGTGGTGTGGTGTGATGTAGAGGGAGCATGTGGTGTGGGTGGGGGATACAGCCAAGGCAATCAGAAACGAGTCTCAGAAGGTCGGTCAAGTGACGCCGTACATGAGTGCTAGTACACATGTGGTAAGATGCCTTTCCAAAAACTCAGCCGGACCACTATAGGCTTTCACGAGAAAAGAAAGTGGCGGGTGGCATGCTCCGGAAGCGAATAAAATTCCAGAAAGCGCCAAGCTATAACAAAGGAAAGCAAGCCGATCTTCACGTCACACGAGTCGGCGTTCGGGGTTTCAAGGCTCCGAGCGATACAAACAAGTCGCTACCAACCGGGTATCGAAGTAAAGCTACAAACACAAGCAAGAGCCAGCCACTTTGTGAGCCAGCCGCACCTCACGTATCGTGCGACACCACAAAGGTCTACCACTCTTCGAGAAGCAAGCTCTAGGTTCCGTCGAGACAAATGACTCCAACAACTAGCAGCTTGAGGGCCCATAACCTGTCAAAGTTGAGGGGCGATAAGGAATGCTTACACTCGGTGAGTGACACTGCATGTCATCTCACCCTCAGCAAGTGCCTAGCACTTGCCTATCACAGGACTCGCACACACCGTGTGGTGAGCACACGCCAACGTATGTAATGAGCCTTTAGATGATATCTAACGCTCAGCAACTTGCCACCATCAGCAACCTAATCCTCTCCATTGCTGATTGGCTTATCATCTTATAGTGCTGAGTTACAGCCGTACTATCACGATGCTATTTGACCAACATTGCTGTGTAGCAACTTGATTAACACACAAACTATGTCTCGCAACACCAACGCACCAATAAGACTGCCAAAGCATTCACGAAAAGATACCATGCGCGACCACCTCGCACAAATGCAGAACCTGCAGGGTTAAAGGGGCAACCTGCCCACGGCGCGGAACCCGTGACGTATCCGCCTACGGCTCACATTCCCACGCCGATCGACATCAAGCACGACTTAAGCGGCAAATACGTTCCAGCACGGCGAAGGGCAATCCGCTCCGAGCTTGCGTCCCTTCACAATAAGGGTACTTCCCGCATGGATTATCTGCCACTCGGACGCAACCCCATTGGCAACAAGTTGGTCTTCAAGGTCAAGGCCAAACCGAATGGCTCGGTCGTCCGTTTTAAGGCACGACTGCTTGCTCAAGATCTCAGTCAACGAGCAGGAGTCGACAACTCGGAGACGTTCTCTCTAGTCGTTTGGCTCAGCACTATGCGTGTAGTCATGGTCATCGCTGCCAAGCGGAACATGCACGTGCAGTCGGCAAACATCGAAGCAACGTTTCCCAACGCAAACCTCCAAGAGGATACTTACATAGGGGCAGGGGATGAAACGCCTAGAGTCATGCGCCTCTTCAAGAGCATCTATGAGTTGAAACAAGCATCCCGCGAATGGTGCATGCTTTTCCACCGGACTCTCTCCTCCCTCGAGCTCAAGCGAGCGACGTCCGAGACCAGCCTCTACACGATGAACCACCCAATGTGCTTCAGTGTGCTCTCATATATTGACGACATTCACACCGTTTCATACTCACTCAAGTGGATTGAGTCGGCGAAGTGGGTTATTGGGAACAATTCCGCAAGACATACTTTGGTGAAGCCAAGTTCATCCTCGGGATTGATATTTTCAGAAACAACGAAGCAAGGACAATGAGTCTCTCCCATGAACAATACTCCAAGGAAATCCTCGAGAAGTACGGCATGGTGGATAGCACGCCCTATCGAAATCTGGAACGGATAGTAACACGTAGGTCGTGCCGGCCCCACACGGGGGCCGGCTGTAGTGACTACTAGAGGAGTGAGAAGAGAGAGATTGCGGCCGGCGAAGGCACCGGCAGGGCCGTCCGACCGCCACTAAAAGAGAATAGAGTACTGCTAATAGCATAACACTAAGTATTAGGATGACAAATAGCTACCTTGTACATAAGTACTTGTTAACGGGATGCTAGCGCTAACAGTCTAACACCCTTCCTCAAGGTGGCCGAGGTCTTGACGTTGTCCTAGCTTGCGTCGAGGTATGTGCCATCTTGGTCGAAGGTGTAGTGCTCCTAGCGTGTGCCTCAGGCCGGGTAGGTGTAGCGACATGCGCTCACAAGCTGCCGGCGAGTTGCCGATATCAAGTGGTTCCAAATTTACTGCGTAATGTACCAGTCTGCCATGTAGCGGGAAAAAACTGTCCACGGGCGAATTAGCCGACGCATGAGAGCGACCGGCGAGGAAGAAACAAAGCCAATAGGGATTTTAGGAGCGCGTAGACACGCAGAATCATAGACGGGCCCTGCTCGTGTTGACTTCCCCCTTTCGCCGTGGGAAAAGTAAGCTCCCCGCTAAGTTGGGTGAGCGTTGCGGCGTTGCCTTGGGAAGAAGCAATAACATTGCTAATTATAGTATGCACGGGCCGAATTTTCGCGCGTAGGTTTTAAACTACCAGATCCGGTCGGGAGCATCAGTAGGTTGAAGGCTAGGTGAGACTGAAAGCTTGGTGGGGCGAGCGTGGCGCCGGGCGCTTTACACACGCTCTTCTCCTTTTTACGTGGGAGATGGTAGGACTGTCGCGGACAACCAGGTCGAAGACGGAGCGAGGTGTCGGTTGGACGATGAATTACTGGCGTGGCGCCGAGCGCTTACACACGCTCTACTCTTTTCTATGTCGGAGTAGGTAGGACTAGCGTGGTGCCGAGCGCATTACACACACTCTTCTAGAGTGTACCTTTGTGAAAGGCCCATAACTAGTCGGAATCTGGAACGGATAGTAACACATAGGTCGTGCCGGCCCCACAAGGGGGCCGGCTGTGGTGACTACTAAAGAAGTGAGAACAGAGAGATGGCGGCCGGCGAAGGCACCGGCACGGTCGGCCGACCGCCACTAATAGGGAATAGAGTACCGCTAATAGCACAACACTAAGTACTAGGATGACAAATAGCTACCTTGTAAATAAGCACTAGGCAACGGGATGCTAGTGCTAACACACCCTTGATGGTACCTATGGCACCTACGCACTATCGAGACGGAGAGGTCTCATCCGAGCAGGACCAGGTGGCCTTGACGCCATCGGAACATTAGACCTTCCGTGCTATCATCGGATTTGTGAGCTACTTCCTACGCACGTGTCCTAGCCGTGGCAATGCATTTGCGATCAACGTCATTAGCACGCGACAAATTGCTCCTAGGCAACAACACATGAAGCAGCTCAAGCATTTGTTGCGCTACCTCAGTGGCACGAGACCCATGGGTACCACCTATGGCTTACCGTCACAAGACAGTGGAGACGACATCAAAGTGTTCTCAGACGGCGCCCGCCGGCGGCGCAGCGGCGGCGGCCCCGGAGAGGGGTGCGCTCGCAGGCCCGTCGGCACCTACCTCTACCTCCACGCGGTGGGCGATGGTAACCCTATAGCCGTGCCATGACTGGCACGGTAGGGGGCTGAACGAGGTACCGACAGCTCCTATCCGCGGGATGAGCAGCTGTCGGGAAGCCATGTACGGAGGGTCTTGGAAAAACATAATATCCGTACACCGGCACAAGGATCTCCCGCTCGGCCAGTCCGATATGTCTTTTCCGCAACCAAATACTCGCAGATACTCTTTCGACGATGGGGCGGGAGCGGCGTTTGCGAAATATTTTTTGGCGAAGAAGGGTACGGACGGATCAGCGGAGGGACGAGGGTGTTAGAGCTGGCGGCGGACAGCTGGGACGCAGCGCTAGGGCAAGGCGCTCGCTAGAAGTCGCTAGCCGTGCGGGAGCCTTAGGTCTCCCCTGTGGGCGAGGCCTAATGCTACGCAGGACGGAGGTGGGTCGCAGCCGGAGGAGCGGCACGGTCTGGCGGCGGCGGTCCTTAGGATCGCCCGCCGCCGGAAAAACCCGGTACGGGGGGTTTTTGGAAAAATTCCCGTAGTACCCACCATCTTTTGAGGACCGGCGACTCGATCCATGTGTTCTTCCAACCCCTTCTCCAGTCTGTACCCGGTTATCGATAGGCTGCCTCAGGCAGTGTGCCTAGGGTTATCGTAACGGCACACTGCTCGTAAAGGCGGCCCCCTAACAACGTAAACCACCGGGGGAGGGTACGGACGGCCACAACGCGATCATATAGGTGTTGGAAACAGACGGAAAAAGGACAAGGGGACAAAAGAAAATCTGGCTCGGGGGCACAAGAGCCAGCCGGACACCGTTTGCAGCCTAGTTATTATCTCTTTTCAGCCCCCGAAGGAGGAGGGAAGACTCGGCTAGGTGGCGAGCTACGTCGGGAGGAGTAGCTAATACCTCGGGCGGAGTTGACCACAGATCGAGGCGGGACCGACGACAACCTATGCGAGGGGGGTTTTTCACCTGCCTTTCCCCCCAAGCTCCGGCACGACCGGAGTCGCACACGAGCCGAAGTCAGGCAGGTTCGCCTCGACAAGCTCAAGCTAAACAGCCTTGCTGATCAGCGACCCCGCAGCGGCAGGAGCAGGCCGCGTATCGTGGAGACTAGCGACATTTTATATTTCATTTTGTATCCAAAAAACACGTATAGATCAGAAAATTATAAATACATGGATACGGGTATGTTTAAGACGGTATCGTCACTGCCATCGGAGAGGTTGGGATTAGTGGTTCACGGTCTACTTCACGCTTCTAAGTCCAATTAGGCGTAGCACAAGGGGGGGGCCAGAGACAACAACCGGTTTTTACTGGTATTGTTGCAAACAATTTCATTTCATTTCATTTCATTGTTCTCAGACTATGATCGGGCGGTTGACACGACCACCATGCGACCACGATCAGGGGCAATGGTCAATCTTTGCGGAGGAGCGATTAGGTGGACCTCCAAGCAACATGAGGTGGTGGGCTTGTCTGCCACGGAGGTAGAGTATGTCGCCAGCTGTCGCGCATGATAAAGCGCGGTACACTTTTGGCAGTTGATGCAAGATGTCCACCAACGCTAGCACGGTGCTACAACAGTTTAGGAGGACAACGACGGAGCGGTCAAGCTTGTTAACAACCCCATGGACTCTAACACGACAAAACGCAATGACATCAAACATCACTGCATTCGGGAACAAGAGGATGCAAGGACAATCGCGGTTGTGTTAGTTTGTAGGCACATCAAACATGTTGGCAAATGGCCTAGCGAGGGCGCTACCGGAGCCGAAGGACACGATGAACTTCAAGCGTTGCATGGAAGCGGCGCCAAGTGAAGAGTAATTTGCTTGCATTATTGCCAATGATCTAGAGGGCCATTACAGTACATCATTATCTGTACGTGTACGTTCGTAGTTGCGAACGTCATCATGAATATGTATAGTTAACACAGTACAAATAAGCAAGATACAAGCATTAATGTGTCTTGCTGTTATCTAGACCTCATGTGACTATCACACCGTGCCTCGGCGCTCACTATTGTCGACACTTCCGATAAGAGAAATAATGCAACGGTGTTCTGACGTACGAACGAAAAACTTTGATGGATAGGGATCCCAACCCAAATACTTACATTACTAGGCAAGGGAGGCATCAAAAACCTCTACATCTCGACTACAACATCGCGATAGCACCTATTAGCTGCTACACTCTTTCCATAAAGTCCGTTACTAGCGGCACGCATTTAATTACCCGCCACGCACAGCCGCGATGGCCATGCAATTCGATTGGGGGGTAGAGTAATGACTTTCAAACATCACACCACGGCGCGCTGTTCACTGACGTGAGCACCTCTGTCGGCACGCTCCCATTATTATGGGCACACACGTTGGATTTGCGGCTGAAATTTTGCAAGCCGAAATTTATGGATGTGCAGGTTATGCACGCCTCTATGCGTGGCTCGGTGCACGTAGTGTCGCGATAAGCCGGGAGACTACTCGACATTGGGCTTTCAGCATGTTTGCACAATTGCACGAGTATCCGCCGAGTGTGTTGCGCCCGGCCGCCTATCATAGAGCGGCAATACCGGGAATGGCATATCGTGTGTACTAGGTTTTCTTGCCAAGTGCCCGAAAATACAGCCAAGCAGCACGGGGTAGGGACATATTGGGCTTGAGGGGCGGTTGGCTTGAAGTGTAAGCACTTTAGCGCGCGGATCGCTGGCCTTTCAAGCTTTCGCATCGCCGGGCGTGAAATATGGCGGAGAGCTTTCAAAGTACCCTAGCACGGGCTTTGGTTTGGCATGCGGCAAGTGGCACGGCACCATGCCAACATGGGGCATGAAATGGGTAACGCCGTGAATAGACGAAATATAGAGCGCTGATTGTTGCGCGTATTGGCGGAGCGGGTGTGCGGGTACCACCTGTCCAAGGGTTGCTAGCCCCGCGCGAGTGTGGCAGATTTTGAAACCCTAAAAATTTTAGTTGGCTATACAAGGGGCTGGATGGCATCGCACGGTGGATTTGACGCAAAAACCGGCCGGTAGGCGTAAATTTAGGTGAAAACTAATATTTAATTTGGTGAAGGGCTTCCATTTGCAACTTGGTTTGCTCGAATCGGACACCGTACGGCAAAGTTGGGCTTTTTTAAGCCTCCCAAGCTGTGGGTTTCCGGCCCCTATCCCACCCACGGCAAGCATCTCAACGGCACATGCCATCACACCCACGTGCTCCCATGTTTGCGGACAACATGCTGGGATCATAAAAACCGCGTGTTGTGTCGCCGATTTCGGGAGTTTTCACGAGCCAATGTGCGGAAAATCCGAATTCCGGGGCGCCCGAATCAGGGTATGCCCTGAAATCGGGGTTGACTCGCAAACCCTAATACGTTAGTTCGTAGCCGTGACGGGCCCCATTTGTGCCCTGCTTCCCCCTTTACTTCACCGTCAACACAAGTTCGGTCCGCCTTTTCAACGAGCTAAAGTACAATTAAACCCTAGAAACCCTACATGATAAACACCCGCCCTACGCGAAAGGCCCTATTTCACTAGTAACGGACTTTATGGGAAGAGTGTATTAGTGGGCTGGCGCGTCGTTCTAGCGGTGTAGCCTCCATGAAAAATTGATTCAAAAAATAAGCAAAGGGGGAAAATACCTACCGAAATAGCTACGCCGCCGCCGCTTCATTGTTGTTGTTGATGGCCACACCGGTAGTTGTGCATGCTGAGCTATGCAATAAAACTAATGCCAAATTGACACTTAGTTCATGATTACATGTTGTTTCCATTCTATGCCTATATGCCATTATGCCATGCACACACAAATACATGTAGCTAAAATAATATCTCCTGAACTTTTAGAGACCTCTACGCAAGGTAGATCTACAACTACACTACGTAAGGTCCGTGCGGTTTGTCACAACGCCGCGTCCGTGGCCGGAAAGGTAAGATGCCCACCTGCGCATACCACACTAGTCAACAACTTCACTATACTCTAACTTAAGTGAGGCAGGAACGGGGAAGGGCAAAATAATAACTCCTCGGGTCATCGCACAGGAGCCGAGGTCAGGCAGGTTCGACTCGACTAGCTCAAGCTGACCAGCCTTGCTGATCGGCAACCCCGCCGCGTATCGTGGAGAATAGCGACATTTTTTATTTAATACTGTATCCAGGAAAAAAATAGTATAGGTCGGAAAATAGTAAATACCTGGATATTGGTACGGGTATGTTTTAGACGATATCGTTACTGCCATTGGAGAGGTTGGGATTAGTGGTTCACGGTCTACCTCACGCTTCTAAGTAATGTATGGCATAGCAAAAGGGGGGGCCCAGAGACGACAGCCGGTTCTTACTGGTATTGTTGTAAACAATTTCAAATTTCAAATTCCCTCGGGTCATGAGAAGGTTAGTCAATGGCGGCGGGAGTAAGTGTGGCGGCTAGGACCTGATTGAGGATGCGACCGGGGTGGGCCGCGTCCGCGCTTTAAATTGAGGAATCTATTCAAAGCAAAAACAAGAGAACCCAAAACACCATGCGCATAGTAGTGCCGTGCTTACCTGCCTGCTGTAGGGTGGGTTGGGCCAAGGGGATCTAAGCAACAAAATCCAAGCGTATGGTAGCGACAACATTAAAAAGGTGTCCCCGGAAGCATCTCAAAGGGTTGGGGGAGCAAGGCATCAATGTAACCTAAGCAGTTCGGTGTACTTGCTGGTCGCAAAGCAACGAAAAAGTTAGTTGTAAGTGCTGAGAACAAAACGACAAGGGGGTTGCCGCTATTATGCCTCCGCTCGTATGGCGGGGATAAGCGTGTGGCTGAGATCTATTGAAATTGAAATTGAAATCGTTTACAACCTGTACCGGGTGAAACCGGCCGCTATCTTTGGGCCCTCGCAACTATGCTATGTAGGAAACTTATAAGTCAGAGCTAGACCGTTAACCGCCTAAATCCAACCTCACCAAGTGATCTTGGGGGGTTTTACTCCCCCCCCCGGGTAGTGTGTCGTGAGAGTTTGGTTACGAATGTCAATTATGGGCGGGTGTGGGTGCGAGAAGGGAAGGTGCGTCGTGTGGTCGTGCGAGACTTGTTGCGGTGGATGAGAAGGAGATACTGCAACCATTGGAAGGTGTGGAAGTGGAGTTGTGCTAGGATGCGTGATGTGTCGGTGGTTTTGAGATGAGTTTGTGAGGTGGGTCGGTGCGGAGGGTGAGAAGGGAGATGAGGCTGGCAATGGTGGATGTGTGGCCGTGTGGGGTGTACCCGTGCGACTCATGACTATGGGAAGAATGTCGGCTTCATTACCCGGCCAGTGTTGGCGAATGGCATTGGCGAGGGAGGTATGTTTGTCGCAAGTCATATGTACGGTGCGGGAAAGGTTGTGGTCATCAGTGCAATATTTCCATTCCCTTGTCAGAATATTTCCATTTTTGGTCGAGCAGTACCGTCGGCGTCCGTTCGTGTGGCCGACGAATCTAGATTCGAGGAGCCGGATGAAGTCGGGTTTGTGTTGGTCGATATCTAGAATGTCTGAAGGGACCGAACATGTAGCAATAAGCATCATCGAAACATTACCAACATATACGCGATGGTCAACGAAGTGCACCCGGAACTACCGTACTTGACGTCTTTGCTATATTTGTTGCTGCGTTTATTTGAAGTCACAGTACCTACATTCAGAATCATATGTACTAATACAATTAGCAATATTGCATTACTATTCGAAATTATTGAAGATAAAGAATAATGTGCTTACTTAACATCAAGAATAGTAGCCGTTGTATGTATAACCCAATATATACACTCCTCCACAAAAGTCCGGACATGCATTATGTTAAGCATAAGCTAGTCAAAAACACGCTCCCCTCTCACCACGTCAAGCACGGCGATACCCGAGTACCACCCAATTGTAGGATAAGGCTAGGGATCGATGGTATCGTCGATATTTCACAAGCGCATTTCGCTGCGATTTCGGGTACATTTCGCATTCGGGGTCTCCGAAAAAACCACGAAATACGTCGATATTGTCCGGATGATATCATCGATCCCTAGCGTTATTGTAGGAGAGCCGGGAAGCGAGGAGTAAGCCGCCATCCGGAGTGGTTAGACCTCAACTTAAAGCGGGCGTTTTCTGTGGAGTTTGTCGAAATAAGCCTATAAATTCCCGGGAAATTGTTTGAACTACACACGTCATTCTGAGCGCCACGCTTGGGCATTGCTCAAGCGCTCATACCAGCAAGCTGCATATTACTTTGTGTTCCTCATAACCGTATTTTTGGGGGCTTTTTGGAGGGGGTTTGGAGGCGTGGGTGCCGTGTTCAATGCGCGAGGTTTGGTTTGCGGGTGTGTGAACGCTGTAAACTTGCGAGAGCGATTGGCTTAGGGGAGGGGCGAGGTCCAACTTGGCCGTTAGGGACGCATGACGTTGACGGTGGTGTTTGGAATGCTTGGGTATGTGCTTGTGCCAACCACACCCGCCCCACGCGTGGCACGCGTCGGGAATAAGGCTCGGAGGTCAATAGGAATGAAGAATTGGTAAACATATATCGACAAAACGCCCCGCACAAATCGTCTCTGGAGGTGAGCCGACTTCGATGGGTATTGCTTGGCACTGCGGCTATGCTTTGCCGGAATAATTCGTAAATTAGAATAATTCATAACAAATCAAATATTTGTGGGTGTTTGAACTCCGGAGTAGGTTTGCTCGACGCGCATTGAAAAGACGCGCCCAGCGGTACCTGTTATAAATTGTTTGACCATATATGAGTAAGTTATGATCGCTTGAACATTGTGGCCGAACGCGGCTTGCCCTTGGGTTGTGCGCATATCGGTGGTCAGTCTACATACGGGATTTTGTGCGCTTCCCCCACAACGGCGTGCCCAACACCTCCTCCCTCCGTCGCATGTGCATTATATTTGCGCGACCGTCGCATCAGCGTTCATATTGCGGCGTTGTGCGCCCGTTACTATTTTCATCTAACCAGCACGGCGACTGTTTGAAAGAGCGTGCCGCACGGGTGCGGGCGCGATAACCCCAAGTACACAAGCCCGGCAGTGTTCGAATTTGCCCCTCGTAGTTGTCGGCGCATTCCATTTTGCGCGCCAAAGCATTGCCTGGGATTTCAGGATATTTGTCAATAATATCGACGCGTGGTTGCATTTTCTACTTGCGAAGGTGCGAAGTCTTGTCGGGACTTTTGTGGAGGAGTGTATGATATGGTGTGATGCTTATAGTATATTGTATTACCCGCACTTGTACATTGGATTTCGTTTTTAAGAAATGCTTTTAATCAGTTTTGGATTATTGACTCGTATCCAACTTCTCGGTTGAGAACCGTCGGAAATGGTGACGATTTGCTATATTTGATCAAGCAACACGACTATAGGTGTATGATTATATAGACGCAATACATCTAGATGAACTCACGAACGATAATATGCACATCAACCCCGCCCTAAGCCGAGGCGATTGGCTTTGGTGAGGGGATGGGGTCCAACTTGGCCGTTTGGGACGCATCACGTTGACGGTCGGCGGTGTTTGGAATGCATGGGTCTATGCTTGTGCCAACTATACCCGCCTCATGCATGGCAAACGTCGGGAATTGGGCTTGTAAAACATTACGAATAAAGAATTGGTTAAACATATATCGACTACAAACCCCGCACAAATCGCATGATTCGGTGATCCGAATTCGACATGTGTTGCTTGACAATGCGGCTCTGCTTTGCCGGAGTATTGCGAAAACTATAATTATTCACCGAAAATTCATTTCTGGGTGTTCGAACTCATGAGTAGATGCGTTCAACGCGCATGGAAAGGGCGCGTCCAACGGCACATGTCTTAAAACATTTTGACACTATTAACGTAAGTTATGATCGTTTGAGCATAGTGGCCGAAGGCATATTTGTGGCGGTTAGCCTTCAAAAAGCTAAATGCACAAAGATCTATTATGTTATGTCGTTGCTCAATTGCTAGGTGGTAGTGCAGATGGGAAGAGATGAGAAAATGTCTCACTGCTAGTACTTTAGCAATATATTGTAATTGAACAACGGGAATTGTTAAATGGTTGTGTCACCTCCCTCTAGTAATGCACTAAGCTTATATAGTTTTTGCCTCGTTAGCTTGCACCTGCTCTTGCTTGGCTTACGTGTCCGGTGCTAGGGCTTTCCAACCGTCATCAACAGACTTGCGACGCGTCTCCTCGAGTCTGGGGAATCACATTTTGCATTGGATGCCTCGCTTGGCGCGTCGTCTGGCTAGTTAGATTAACTGTGCGTACATGTACGTACCGGGAGGTACTGGTAGTACAATACGCATAAGAACCCTCTCTAAATTGCACTAGCGACGTACTAACGTTGTACGTCCTTTTGGTCATATTGGTAATATAGAGGTTTGAATTACATGGCTAAATTACGAAGTAACCGGCGTTACCTCCGTTACAAGCGTTACCTCCGACGCTACATCTCCCTAACGGTTCAAGCGCCCACGCGCGCACGGACAGTAAAATCTCCGCACACTATATGACGCACCTGCAACGATTGTGTGTCCACCTTCTGCCTTTTGCGAGAGCTATCGCTCACACAAACAACATCGTGGCTCTTGCTAGCCACGCAAGGTGTTGTTCACTTGAGTCTCATGCACGACGCACGAAAACATACTCCTTGAGTTCCAATGGCAGACCGCCTGGTATTGCCTCCTCACCTCTACACCGTTACGCCCGGTGACGCGCCGGAACAGCAGCCATACCAGTTGCAATTGCTGACACAGATTGTAAAGCAGTTAGTAGCCCAGGTCGAAACTCTATCCGTCGCAGCCGCGCCAACAAAACACACTACTTCAGCCATCCCCACAGGCGATTCCGACAGCGGTGCGGGTGGACGACTCGAGCTCGACGCTCTACCGGCTGATAGTAAAAACACCCCTCTAGAATACATAGACCCTAGAGATTGGTAAGATTTCGCGTAACGTACGTTCGCGGACTGCCTACCCCCCTAAGGCACAACAGTCCCGTGGGTGTGGAACCCTCGACACGACGAGGCCGACAAATTTTTACGGACAACGCGAGAATTTCCTCCCGCGACGAGTATCGACACATGCTCTGCTATGGTGTATTTACGGCCGCCGCTAACGCGGCACTCGAAACTGCTATGGAAACGCTTCGCACGGTCACCTCTACCCCCGACGAAACAACCTACGCCTACTCCCTCGTCGACGCAGCGCTACGTACTAATCAAGCAGTGGCCTCAGCGGGGGAAGCGCGACTCGCCTATATCAGACGCTTCCATGCCAAGAAGATTCTCACCGGAGAAGAACGCGTCGCGGATCGTCTCGTCTACACACGTTGCTTCGACACAGTCGCCTCCGACCGTGGAGGCAACGTCGTCGACGGACTCCTGTCAGCCCTGGATGACAAACGACTCGAAGTCAGCATCACAGCAGCTGCATAAGCGCAAGCAGCTGCCCTGTTCAAGGCCGACAAGCCTAGACCTTACAGACCGGACAGGCCGAACGACAAGCCGGACAAGCCGGACAAACCCAAGGCCAAGCCTAAGGACCGCACGGGCGGCCGCCCCCTCCCCTCTACCGACAAGGCACACAAGAAGACCGAGGCCGACAAGGAGGAATGACGGGGTGACCCGCCGCGCCGATTACTGCACACTATATTCAAGCTACATGCGTCATCGCGTGCGGCGAAAGTGGCAAGCCTGGAAAGATATCGGCGCGAGCGGACAAGTCTTACGGTGGATCCGGGAGGGCGTTACTTTCACCTTCCTAAACAACCAACCCCCACCCCCGTTCAGCCAAGGCATCTCACTACTAGACGCTACCCCCGAGCAACTCACCTTTGTCGAGGCCGAGCTCGCGCGCTTCGTGGAGACGGGAGCATGGGAACGCACCACCAGCAACAAGTACGTATCCAGACTCTTCTTAGTCGCCAAGCCCGGCAACAATCAGTGGCGATTTTATTTTATGTGTGAGGTGCTACTTTGGTTAGGCTAAGTTGGCAACCTTAGACTAATAGTAGAACCTAATCTCTGGATCTAATTATACAGCGTAGAGAGAATTAGTAAGATTGTCTTAGCAACAGGGTTTCTTACAATCTGGGTGTGGTGTGATTCTATTCTGTACCGGTCTCTCACCTCTACCAGTAAGTCCCCGTCTTAAATATCCACACCTCAAGTGTTCTAGAAACAGCCTTAGAACCTGTAGCTTGTGCTGTCTGCTAACTAAACCAAACTATTACTAGTGATACAGGTTAACTCAGGTTACATGTACCGTCTATCTAACCTTATCACACAAGCTCTTAGAACTATCTAGAAGAGAACTATCTAGAAGAGATACTGCTAGTAACTCTGTACTGTCGAGGGAAAATACGGCGATACAGTTGTACTGCCGTGATGACAATAAAAGAGTCACTGAATATCGCTAAGATACAGGTACCATTTAGAGGAAATAAATAATGTCAGATACTAGCACTTAGCTAAATGGCTAGGATATGACACTCTCCCCTCCTTAAGCACCAGCGTCCTCGCTGTGCAGTACTCAGGGTCTTGGTTTCTTGGGGGTTCTTGCATGCCAGCGATTGCGAAATCTGACAAAGTCAGGGGTGCCAGAAAATTCTCGATAAACATCCGTTCGAAGAAATTCGGAAAAGATGCTTAAGTGGTTGACTCCTCGCATGGGTTCCCAAGTGTCCTCGCTAGGTACGTTGAACGGTGCTGCCCAGCGGACCTTAAACAAAAGTCCCGTGCCATTGGAGTTAAAAGCCACGTCGAGTATTTTGTCGACTTCAAATCGCTTCGCATCGTGCACAATCGGAATTGGCTGCGCACTGTTGGCCTGTTCTGGTTCTGAATTCCATTTTTCCAGTAGACTGGCATGTACAACATCGTGAATCCGTACTCCAGGGGGTAGCTTAAGCCGAAATGCAACCGGGGAAACTTCCTCCGTAATGAGAAACGGTCCAATGTAGCGGTCGCGTAGTTTAGAACATGGCTGTTGTACAAACCGTAGATTTGTCGCCTTGAGCTTAACCTTGTCGCCAACTGTAAAAGGTACTGGTAACCGGTGCCGATTTGCAGCGTCTTGCATGTGTGCCTGGGCTGCTTTGACGCAGTCGTGGGCAAATCTGTGCATCTCGACCAGAATCTTCACTTGCTCCGGTAAAGTACGGCTAGGCTCGTTATCTTCAAATGTAGCCGTCGTTGGAGATGTCGGCTCAAATCCTAGCGTCGCCTTAAATGGAGACATAGTCGTTGACGTAGAAACCGCTGCGTTGATCGCGAACTCCACGTTGGTAAGGTGTTGAACCCAGTCGTCGTGCAAGGGGTGCACATAGCATCGTATGACTTGCTCCCATGTCTGGTTTACTCGTTCAGTTTGGCCATCTGTCTGGGGGTGATAGCTCGTAGAGATATTAAGCTTGGTGCCAACAGCCCTAAATAGGGTTTGCCAGAAGTCGCTCATAAACCGGGGATCTCGATCGGATATTAATTTCCGTGGTAAGCCAAAATGCCGAAAAACAGCGCGGTGCATAATTTTTGCTAATTGTTCCGCTGTAATCGTTTTCGTAATTGGCTCGACAATCGTCCGTTTCGTAAGCATACAGACGAATACCACCACAACATCATACCCATCGCACTCAGGAAGGTCCGTAATCAGGTCAAGCGATACATGCTCAAAGGGCCTGGTCGGTACCTCATGCGATTGAAGGAGTCCATAAGGCTTGTGTCGCGCTGCCTTGTTGCGTTGACAGGTAACACAGCTGCGTACATAGTGTTGTACTGTCCGCTTCATGTTAGGCCACCAAAACGTCCGGGTTACTGCTGCCAATAGTCGAATAATACCAGGGTGTCCCGCGGTCGGTGCGTCGTGTAGTTCGTACAGTACTCTTGATCGCAATGTAGAGACGTTCGGAACATACAGTCTTGTTCCGTAGGCGTACAAGAGTCCATTAGATTGACGTACCAGCCAGGTAGGCAGAGATTTCCGGGTAAGCAGATATTTGTCCGAATCGTAAGCGCTTTTGATTTCCGCATGAAGTCCAGAGTCAGGATGTAACCGGGATTCCAGGGAAAAAATCTGCGCGTGTAACTCGCATTCTGCTTCGTCGTTGGTCCAATCGCGTAACAGTTGCAGCTTCTGTAATGAGTCCTTCAGGTCAGGTCGGCGAGACAGAGCGTCTGCCTGGTTGACTGCTCCCTTCTTGTATACGATGTCCATCTGTCGCTGGTAAGGTGCTAGAACTTGAAGCCATCGCACCTGTCGAGTAGACAAATCGCGCTGCCGAAAGAAGTGTCGCAACGTGTCGTGGTCCGTAATTACTGTAAATCCCGCCGCGCCATCTAAGTAGCAACGGAACTTCAGTAGAGCGTCGCGAACTGCCAGTAGCTCTTGTTCGTGGACATGATAGTGTACCTCATGCTTGTTCATCCTTCGAGCATGGTACGCAACAGGTTGTAATCCAATACCTTGGTCTTGTAACAACACAGCTCCTACTGCAAATCCAGAAGCATCTGTGTACAGTGTGTACCTTGCATTAGGAGAAGTGTCAGGAATTACCAGTACTGGTGCACGTACCATCGCGTCTTTAATTTGCTCGAATGCTGACTCGGCTTGAGGAGTCCAGCGAAATTCCGGTGTCTTCTTGGTCAGGTCCGTTAATGGGGTTGCTAGGGTTGCGAATTGGTTGATAAACCTCCGGTAATATCCAGCAAGTCCCAGAAATCCACGTACTTCAGTCACAGATTTCGGTCGGGGCCAATTCTGTACTGCCTCAACCTTGTCGGGGTCCATTCGGATCTGTCCAGCTTCCACCACATGCCCAAGAAAATTGACGCTCGATCGTCCGAAGTAACACTTAGAGAGTTTGATATGCAACTGGTGTCGCTGCAGCTCTCGTAACACGAGTCGAATATGCTCGAGGTGTTCGTCGGCCGTCTTACTGTAGATCAACACGTCGTCCAGATATACCACGCAGAACTTGCCAAGATACGGGGCCAAAACTCGATTCATCATCGCTTGGAATCCAGCTGGGGCATTACAAAGTCCAAAGGGTAGAACGCAGTATTCGAACAATCCGTAATGAGTTCGGAATGCTGTCTTATGTATGTCGCGCTCCTTGACTCGAACTTGATGATAGCCTTTATACAGGTCCAGCGTGCTGAAATAGTGAGCCCCATATAGCGAGTCGAGTAACTCATCAATCCGGGGTAACGGTGTTCGGTCTTTCCTCGTGAGGTCGTTGAGTTTCCGGTAGTCTACGCACATACGCATGGTACCATCCTTCTTGCGTACAAATAAAATCGGGGCACCGTACGGAGATTTAGACGGACGAATCCAGCCTTTTGCGAGTAAGTCTTGCAACTGTACTTGAACCTCCCGGAGTTCTGCTGGTGACATACGGTACGTTCGCTCCTTGGGTGGTTCATCGCACTCCAAATTAATTTCAAAGTCACACTCGCGAGTTGGCGGTAGACCGTCAGGCTCCTTGATAATGTCCGTAAACTCATTCAGGGAATCTCGTAACGAAGTCGTCCACTCAGGTTGTTGATCAGTGTTGATGTCGTCGACCGCGTCCTGTACTTCTCGTAGTCCAATCACGAAGAGGTCTGCTGGTTGTTGTCTAAGCAGCTTTGCCATCGCATCCGCCTCCAAGTGATGTACTGTCACAGGTACGGTGTACTCGTCGCCAGACACCATAGCTTCGCCAGTTTTACGGTCGCGAATCGTTTTAGTAGACCAATCTATATCCGGGTTGACGGCTTGTAACCAAGGTTGACCGAGGATGATGTCGAATTTATCCAGTTCTGTCGTAATTGCGTCCAGACGTATGTCCAGGGTCCCTACTGTGAGCACTTCATTCCGTAGTCGCTGGCGAGTCGTAGTTGTACTACCATCTGCCAATTTTATCCGGTATTTCTCTCCAGTAACCGTCGGGATGTGATGCTCCCGTACCCACTCAGCCTTGCAGAAATTTTCCGAAGCGCCAGAGTCAACCAAAATACGGCATCGATGTCCGCGTAAGGTGCCTCCCAACACTAACAGACTTGTTCCAGACTGGGTTGTGGATACATGTAGCGTCGCAGGAACACTGTCTTCTAGTCGGACGTTCTTGTTCATCCACCCGTCGATCGGTTTCCCAAAAGTCTCGTAACGAAGAGGGAACTGCTGTTCTCCACAGACTAGATAACCCGTACGCCGTGCCGAAATTAATTCCTTCCAGGTAGCCCATACTGCCGAAGAAGTTGACGTAGCGTCCGGTATCGATCCGGGTCGAACGCGAGCGATATACACGTAGTGCTTATTTTGTCCGGAAGACTCCGTCCCTAAAAGGCGTAAATTTGTTTCGCTCACCTTAAATCCAGTTGTCTCCGTAAGAGCTCGCACTGCTGTGTATTCCGGGGTCGCGTCTTCAATCTCCTGTTTGCCACCAGGAAACCAGACCATGCCAGTGTCCTCTTTCGCTAGTAACACTCGTCGGCCATCGGTAACAAGAGTCGTCGAGTGAGTCCAGTAGGTCTTCGGGGGATTCTGTAGATTCTGAGGCAGAAATCGAACTCGATCGGTGTCGTCGACGTAGACTTGCGTCGTCCATCTTGTCGGTCCAACATCTTGCCTTCTTCCTTCTATTCCATCGTTCGTGGGGCAGGTAAACACATGTTCTTTCGCCGCCAGCTCGTCGACAAGTCGGAAATTTCGCAGCAGCTTGAACCATGGTTTTGCCCTCCATTTTGGAACCACTATAACCGCTCGCAGATGGGGATGAAGCAGTTTACTCCGCAAATAATGGCCCAAAAAATCTTCCAATTCATTAAATGGCGCATTTAGCCAAATTCTCCGGTACTTCTGTAAATCTCTCTCCTGAAACGGGCGCGCCGGACAGCAAAAATCCTCCGCCACTTGAGAATTAAGGCCGTCATTATCGCTAGCTCCATCTAAGTCGAAAGGTCCGTAGGTCTGAGAGTACTTCAGGAAATACTCCCTATTCATCATCCAGTCGCTAAAGTCCTTGCTCCTAAAGACTGGCCTCAATGTCGTTTGAGGTAACGGGTCTCGTACTTCTTCTGTTCTGGTCTCTTCCTGAGTCGCTGTAGGAGACGAAACCTCATCCTGCAGCTTGCCGCGAGCTGCCGACTCAGGTCTCACTTTCCCGGCCGGGATTTCCTCGTTCTGTCATTCTTCTTGTTCTTTCTGTCTGGGCAGTCGATAGCGATGTGTCCCTTCTTGTGGCAAATGAAGCACTTGCCCTCCTTCTTAAATCTGTCGACCTCCTCTTGAGTGAGGCGTCTAATCTCGTACAGCTCCCGCGGCTTTTCTTCGGTCGCGCCATGCGAATCTTCCTCCGACTCACTGTCGATCTCCTCCACTGCCTCTGAAAAGTCGCTGTCTTCTTCGATGGCGTTCAGTCGGCCTGTCGAGCGTTGGGTCGTCTCAATCTTGGTCTCCGCTGCCTCCGCTCGCAGAGCTGCTTGAATCGCCTCGTGTAGGGTCTTAGGGTTTTTCAGGGCAACCTCCTTATGAATCGAGGGTCTCAAACCGCGCTGGAAATCATGTACGTTATCTTCTTCGTGACGGTGAGGAAGCTCCAATAATTGTTCTCGAAAATAGTTCGCGTACTTCAGGACCGTGGTTTTCTGTCTCGCTTTGTCCAAATTCAATCTCGCTTGTTCCGCCGGTGTTCTTCCGCAGAATTCCTGAATTAAGGATTTCTCCATCTCAGAAACTCCGGAAAATCCTCCACCGACTTCATCTCCAGTCTGCGCAACTTGGGAGTACCACCACTTCGATAGTGGTCCTTCCAGAAAGCCAGATACCCAGTACACTCCTCTTTGCTCTTCAGGGTTAACGCTGTGATACCGTAGATACCCTCGTGCATGTCGGAACCAGTTTCTCAGTTCGTCGATGTTAGTCGTAGCGATGCTCTTGATCTTGGCTGGTTTGACATCGTTCGGCATCATGCTTGGCATCTCTCGCGTCCTCTCCGATCTCAATTGTTCTCCTCGAAGAAAATTCTCCGTTTCTCGGCTTCTGTTCACTCGTCCTTCAAAATGTCTGAAACCGTTGTCGACGTGGTCACGCAGTTGAGATAGCTCAGTCGAAAAAGTGTCAACTCGGTTACTTAGTCGTTGTAGCATCTCGGTGACGTGTACCGACATAGGCTCCATCGTGGGACTCGATCCTTCTCGCACTGTCTGTCTTCTACCATCTGTCGACGTCGGCTGTGTCGGCCCAGAAGGCGCCCCCTCTGGTCGACCATCAACTTCCTCTGGTAGTCTCTCTCCTGCTCGGTTAGACATCTTCGTCTCGTCTAGCTGTTCTGAGGCTCCGAAACCACGTGTGAGGTGCTACTTTGGTTAGGCTAAGTTGGCAACCTTAGACTAATAGTAGAACCTAATCTCTGGATCTAATTATACAGCGTAGAGAGAATTAGTAAGATTGTCTTAGGAACAGGGTTTCTTACAATCTGGGTGTGGCGTGATTCTATTCTGTACCGGTCTCTCACCTCTACCAGTAAGTCCCCGTCTTAAATATCCACACCTCAAGTGTTCTAGAAACAGCCTTAGAACCTGTAGCTTGTGCTGTCTGCTAACTAAACCAAACTATTACTAGTGATACAGGTTAACTCATGTTACATGTACCGTCTATCTAACCTTATCACACAAGCTCTTAGAACTATCTAGAAGAGAACTATCTAGAAGAGATACTGCTAGTAACTCTGTACTGTCGAGGGAAAATACGGCGATACAGTTGTACTGCCGTGATGACAATAAAAGAGTCACTGAATATCGCTAAGATACAGGTACCATTTAGAGGAAATAAATAATGTCAGATACTAGCACTTAGCTAAATGGCTAGGATATGACATTATGACCTGCGACACATGAACAACTTTTGCGTCAGAAAACGACTACGGATGGAGTCTCTGCTAGGCGTACGTCATTTGACGCGAAAGGGCGACTACATGTTCTCGATCGACCTCAAGGACGGGTTTTACGCGTTGGGCATCGTGCCAGAGCAGCGCGAGGAGTTTACTTCCTAACAATAAACGTTCGCGGCCAGCTGTACCGACTAGCTGGCCTCCCGATGGGTTGGTCGCTCAGCCCTTACCACTTCTGCGCGTTTACGGACACATTCGTACGACACCTCCGACAACAAGACCCCTGTGGTTTTACGACACAACAGGGGAAGCCTACACAACCCGACAGCGACAGACCGAGCAAGCGCTTCCTACGACACACGCGGTGGCGCGGAGCAAAAATCTTACCTTACGTGGACGACTCCCTCCTCTTCGCCGCCACTCGTGCGCTCGCTCTGGCGCTCCGTCAGCGCGCCGACCGCCTCCTCACCAGTCTCGGGCTTCTCCGCCACCCCTCCAAGGGTTTTTGGGAGCCGATTCAATACGGCCACCACCAGGGCATCGACATCGACATAGCTACATGTTACTTCTTCGCCCCAGCGGAAAAGCTTCAGAAGCTCGCCAAACAAGCTCGACACCCACTGCAACGTGCAACAAGAAACAACAGATGGCTACATGTCAAGGAACTACAGTCATTCGCGGGTCGGGCGCAGTACCTTTTTCTTGCGATTCCGGCGGCAAGATTCTTCTTACGCGAACTTCACTCCGTACTTGGCGATAAGTGGGGAGGCCGCGTCCGCCTCACCCCGCAGCTCAGTCGCGATCTACAGTGGTGGACACAGGTACCCAGCCACGCCAACGGCAAGAACATACACCGCCCCGTCGAGTCAGCGTACAGACACTGCGACAGTTCGGGATATGGTTGGGGGGCAGTACCGAACGGCAGACTCGAAGCGCGCGGCTATTGGGGAATAGAGGACGAAAAACAACACATTACCTGGAAGGAACTGAAGGCCGTCCGTCTGGCCGTCCTCAGCTTCTTGCCACACCTAGTTGGCCGCAACGTCCTCCTCCACGAAGACAACCAGGCGGTCTGCCACGTCCTGGCCGGCCTGACGTCCCGCTCCCCGGAGATGATGAACGAGTTACGCCGCTTGTGGTACATGTTGGACACCAACAACATCCACATAAGGCCCATGTACATCCGTTCTGCGGCAAGCACTTGGGCAGACAAGCTCAGCCGCCACCTCAACAGCGACGACTGGCAACTCGACCCCTATGTGTATCACGAATTAGACACACACTTCGGCCCGCACACAATCGACCGGTTTGCGTCGGCTGTCAACACGATACTGCCCCGCTACAACGCGAAATGGCTAGACCCATCGTGCGAAGCCGTGGACGCCCTTCACCTCGCCGATGCGGCTTGGAAAGAAGATAAAAGCTGGTGCAACCTGCCATGACACCTGCTACCCGACCTCGCCCAGAAACTACAGCAGAGCGGCGCATCAGCTACGGTAGTCGCCCCCCGTTGCCAAGGAAAAGCGTGGCATCAAGCCCTTACTGAATTGGCTTGCCACGAGACGGTCCTGCCGGCCCGAGCTCACTTGTTCCGTCCCGGACGGCGGCACGCACGCGGTACAATCGGCAAGCCTCACTGGCCCGTCACTGTCTACATGATTCCCTCCCGGCCAGGTTGTGCCTCCGCCGGGGCGCTGTCAGTGCTACCCGGACCATGTTCAACACACGACACATCAGGCCAGCAGTCCAAGCGTACCGTACCCGAGCAGCAAAGGTCCGCTACAAGGCGGAGGTGGCAGGCTGCAACAACCCCTAGGCCGCCTCGATGCGCCTACATGCAACGCCTATTGGGCACTGACAGCCTTGGAGCTAAAACGTTCGACTTACTGACCGCCGCTTGGGCGAAAAACACGTCCGACACGTACAACAGCGCAATAAAACCTTACTTCTAGTTCTGCGAGGAGCAAGGCCTACCGCCGCTAGCCGCAAAAGCCGCTACCATGGCCCGCTACATCGCCTGGATTGGGGAACGTGGCACCATTAAGGCTACTAGTCTACAGCCTTACCTCTCTGCAGTTTTTTCAAAGACCACGGCGCAGAACCAGTCGCACAAGGCGGTTTGGTAGCCAAGGTCCGGCGGGGTCTCGCCGCGTCCCAAGTTTCCCTCCAACCCATCCGCACACGCATGTACCTCCCAGCCCGGATTCTCGTATCATCGCTACGCCTGGCCCATGACCTCCGCACACAGCTGACAGACACGTGGACTCAGGCTCAAACGGACCGCAATATGTTGTTCAGAGCGTGTCTAGCGAAGGTGCTCTTGGCCGCATTTTTTGTCGCGGTGGAGCGGGAGATGAGTGCCGGTCAGGAGACATGTTGTGTACTCCAACCGGCGGAATCCTCCTGTACCACGGAACGAGAAAAGGTCAACGGGGTACTTCCACGGAGCGAAAACTCCTATGTGAACTACCGGCCTCGGCTCACCCGGACATCGCGGAACTACTACAATACTTCGACGCTGCCCGTACCAAGTTCTCCGCCGGAAAGATACCGGACAAACGCTGGGCCATTAGTCTACGCGAACCTACGACAAACTAGACTGCGGACACCCTGACAGCTTGGCTACAACGAGTACTTCGTGCAATACACGAGCAACCTCCAGACGGCTTCGCGTGGACTTGGCACTCCCTACGAAAGGGTGCAGCTACTGCAACGTACAATATCGGTACCCCAATGGAGAAGATCAAGTTCTTCGGCGGTTGGGCGCGAGAGTCGGACGTAGTCCTCGACTACATCGACCCAACAGTGCTCCCGTGCCCGGGAGCTTGGCAACTCTTTGGGTGGATGACCCCTGGCGGTGCCCCACCCAACGTTACACGCCTGTCGGCGACAGATGGCATAAGTGAGCCCCAACACAACTTATAAATGGTCATATTGGTAATACATAGGTTTGAATTACAGTGCTAAATTACAAAGTAACCGGCGTTACCTCCGTTACAAGCGTTACCTCCGACGCTACATCTCCCTAACGGTTCAAGCGCCCACGCGCGCACGGACAGTAAAATGTCCGCACACTATATAACGCACCAGCAGCGATTGTGTGTCCATCTTCTGCCTTTTGCGAGAGCTATCGCTCACGCAAACCCACCCACCCGATTCCCTCTCACATTGCGTGTAGGGTGGCCCAAGGGCCACCAATTCCAAATTCTGTAAGTGATCCACATCTTTGGCATAAGTGAGCCCCAACACAGCTTATTAAACGATGGAAAAGCACGAATTGGAATTAGTAACAAGTACCTGTACAATATGCTGTTCCCTCTAGGGATAGCTTCATATAAAAAAATCCGACGCGGCATGCCGACGTACCGAAACGTACCAAAACGTACTAAAACGTACCAAAATATACCAAAACGTACCGAAATGTACCAAAACGTACTAAAATACACCAAAACGTACCAAAATGTATCAAAACGTACCAAAACGTACCAAAACGTACCAAAATGTACCAAAAGTACCGGCAGAAAATTTCGTGCATTGCTCGTCATATCTTCGGCTATTGACTGTCTGTTATTCGGAACGTTTTTCCGCATTTTCAGGGATTTACCCTAGGGCACGTTTTGCCAAAGATGTCAGCTTGCTTACAATTTGGCCAAAGGACACCCACAGACAGGGTCTGGGGGTCGATTAGCGCAGGATTATAGGGATGGGTGGGTGGGTTCGCGCGAAGCCTAGATTGGCTGAGCGCGAAAGCAGAGAGTGCCTAGGCTCGTGGCTAGCTACGGCTTATAAGGCACGGGCTAGCTAGAGCTGACCGTTGGGGAAGTCGTTGGTCGTTGGCTGCGTCTAACTGCTCGGGCAAGGTGGTTGCCCTGCAGGTGAGACGCGCCGATATTAACGGTAACAGTAACCGCTAGAGTTACTGTCCCGTACACATGATATTGGATATGCAAACCTCTAGATTCAAATCAATCTGACCATTTACCCTAGGGCACGTTTTGCCAGTAACCTAAAGCCAAAGGCTTGCACAGCCAGAATTAGTGTTGCGGGGGGGACGGAGTGAGCCAGCCGAAGAACCGCCAAGCAGCAGGTGTTGGGGTCATGGTTGGGTCAATATATTTTCCTTCAGTCACAGAGCTGTTCTTGGCCCAGCCACCCATAAATTTGATTACGGGGAGGGGCGCGCCGATGCAGCTGGCAGCGGACGCCGCGCCTTTCCGTAGGCTGTGCGACGTCCATTTAAAGCCGGCGGGCGCTGACGTGTTGACTGCGAGGAGGGCGAGGGAGAGCCAGGTGGAGATGGTGGACGCGGCACCCCAATCGGTAGAGGGTTCTGAAGGTGAGAAACTCCAGAAGGCGAGCGGGGGTGGCTTGCTGTAGAATTTGGTGCAGAAGATAGCGCGTTGTTCTGTGTAGTAGTCGATCAGGTCCGCCAGGACGGGGTTAGCGGCCACAGGTACCGCGATGACCAGTTTATCGCTGGCGTCGCGGCGCTGGTCCCCCTTAGACTTCCGCACGTAGAGGCAGATTTGCTGCGAAGGCTTGTCGACCACAAGGTCGCCGGTCTGGCAGCGGGCGCCGGTTTCGGCGCGGCAGAAAAACGTGTAATTGACGCACACCGCTAAACAGGCC
>JAPMLY010002719.1:2500-37374 GCA_026401115.1 Tetraselmis chui
GCCTTCCCTACTAAACAGGCCAGAATGGGCAGCACGCCAACCGAGGATGACTTTATCGGCTACGGTGAGGACGCCACTGCCCTCCTTCCCTTTCTTTCTCTTGTCTTTGGAGACGCGCTTGCTCCGTCGTGTCTTGTGATGCCAATTTTACACGCATGCAAACTGCCACCAAAAAAAATTTACAAAAGGCGTCCCTTGTCTGCTGATTGGGCCAAACACTAAAGGTTGAAACGGTCATGGGGAAGATCAGTTAGAGGTATGTGACGGCGTGTTTTGGTTGCTATTGTGTGCCGCCCTGCAGATGATTTCAGTCGGGGACGGAGTGATGGGCCGCCAGGGGAGCAAGGCAACTTTTACGACTTTGCGAATCCCGATGATGTGTTCTTTGGCCTCGACGACGTGGACGATGTGGGCGGGGATGTGTCTGGCGGTCAGGAGGGCAGAAAGAGAGGGAGCGGGAACAGGGAGGTGCCCAAATCAGGAGGCGGGTCGGGGGAGTTGGTGCCAGGCATGCAGGTGGAGGTGACGGATGGGCCGTTCAAAACGATTAGGGGGAAAGTACTGGAGGTGAGACGCAGACATCGGACGCCTCCCTGATGGCACACATACGGCTGAGCATTGTATCATATTGCTGTGTGTAGAGTTTTGTCCAATTCTTGTTTCTCATCGCATTGTACTGCGTTGGATATTAATGCATCTTTGTCTCCCAACCCCAACACACACACACACACACACACACACACACACACATCAGCCCATGCACACACATATATACTCACACACCCGCGCTTTCTCTCTCACACACGCACTCTCTCGCTCTCTTTCTCTCCCTCACACACTAGCTCACTCTCTCGCACACAGACACACATTCCTTCTCTCTCTACCACGCAGGCACACTCACAGTCTCTCTCACACACACGCACGCCATGGAGTAATTGCTTAACTATCGGGTGAAGAAGACAGAGGTCTGACTTGAAAATACGTGTTGCTGTCTTGTGCGCAGCCTCGCCCCAATGGGAACATATACGTGCGGCTCGACATTTTGGGGCGAGACACGGATGTGGAGATTGCCGCCAGCTCGTGCGTTCCTGATGTGTGAACACGCACAGCGCGAGGTGTGCTGTAAACATGACACGAGACGTACGTTGACATGAGAGCGATTGAGGCTCAACAATACGCATGAGTGGAAACCTGCATTAGAGGACAAACATTACCCATTACATAGGACAACACCGCATGATGCACCGCATTTAGATATCACCGAGGCTCCATTATTTCTGCAATTCCCTTCAATCCATGTCATCAAACTCTTCATCATCAGCAGCAGGAGGAGCGACAGCATGTGGCGTGTCGTGCGGCACCTGTGGACGGAAACATCAGCGCGTGCTCAGTAAGTTTCCACGTAGCAGAGCGGCGTCGCCAGCGGAGGTACAGAGCGGATGCAAGGGGTACAGGCGTACCGTCGGTTTCACGTCGACGTCCTCCTCTCTCTTGAGAGGCAGTGTGCTCTCTGCGTCCTCCGAGACCGGCGCACAGCCAGGGACTTCGGCGCTGCTGATGAAGTCAATCTTGGAATCTACCACCAACTTCCAAAATGCACCGTACGCTGCCCGCTCCTGACACCTGGCATGGCAGGATCCACAACACCACGGGCATGCCATGTCAGCTCACTAATATCAACATCCGCCCATATCACAATTGCAGCAAAGGGGGGACAAAACCGAAGATGGCATGTTAGAGAGTTTGTGTGGGTGTGCATTTGTGTGTGTGTGTGTGTGTGTGTGTGTGTGTGTGAGGGGGGTGTATTCTGATGTGGGCATGGGATTCAGTACGAGTGAGGTGCATAGCTTAACACACATCCGTTTGAGCTCCGCGAAGTGGGTGTTGAATGTGTCTGCATATTCGGCCCCCAACTCGGTGCTCTTTTGGCGCATCGTGGCCAAGAGGCTGACGGCCTTGTCGTAAAATCTGACGCCAACGCGCAACAGCGACATACTCAGCTCATCATCGCTAGCCGCAGCCCCTCGCCGGTTCTGGGATACACACAGCCTCCGATAACAACGCACCTGTTGCCAATGCTCTCCTGCACTAGTTTGAATATCATATTCTTCATTTGCGACATGGCGTCCCCTGCCACGTGAGTTGGGTTGGGGTCGCTCAGCACGAGACACCAAATGACAGTGCGAGAGAAGGGGCTTTTATGATGCAAGAGTCCCCAACAAGCAGAGTGCTGAAGCTTGCGTTACATGGGGCAGCGCGACTCACCGCGCTGATGAGGATGTTTCACCATCTCTGAAAAGTCCTCCGCTGCCGTGCTTGACCCCAACTGGACAGCGCTCTTTGGAGGCATTCGTGCACATGTAAGGATACATCAACGCAATCGCAACAAAATGGCGCCAATGATGCGGTGTGATCCGACTTGTCTAGCTTTTTACAGCCCTGAAGAGAAACCCTACTAGTTGGACAATAAGCCCTAGTGTTTGGATGGAGCCTGGGGTTGGCAAGATGAGATTGGGGAACTGCGATCGAAGCGCCTCAGGCGCGACCCACCTGGCAATGTTTAGGGTATAGGGTACAAAATGACGCTAGCAAGGCTGTAGTTGTGCCTGAATGCCTTTTCTGCTGATACTATTTCTTACTTTCTGTACATATTACTGTTGTGTTAAATTTTATTTTCATTATGCAATTAAATCTAACCAAAAATACATTACATTACCTTCAATCGGATCGAAGCGTCGTACTTCAAAATGAGTATCATCCACTTATACCATTACGCAGCACTTACGGTAGGTGATATGAAATGTATCGTGAACCCTAAGCCAAAGAAGTGTATCCATCGCCTGTATTTTCCAAACCACAAGGTCTAATTTGGTATACCGAATTCCAATGAGCTGATGATACGGAACACACACCACAAATACACATTGCAGCAAATGAGCATGTAAGGGGCAGTAGGATATCATGTTCTTTGAATGGGATAAATGTAGTTCAGGGTTGGACACGCCCGAAGGGGGGCACACGGCAATCCGGCGCGGGAGTAAAGGTTCTATTGACGTACCGAGACGGGGGCGCCCTGTTCGGGAGCCGCCCCGAGAGCCGCCGTTGCCACTCCGCCATCCCCGCCGCCCGACTCCCCCGCTTCCGTCGACCCTCCTCCTCGTGCAATCCCCGCTGCCGCTCTTGCTTTCTCGAGGTACCTGCTCCAGCGGCAATCACCACCCTCGACGTCAGGGTCGGCCCCCTCCCGCCTCCCCAACACATCTCTGGAACAAGTGTATTAACACAGAATAAAGCACAAACAGTTTCTCAGTCATAAAAAGTAAATCCTTTCTCTGTCTGCACCATATAGGCAACATTTACATTTGTATGGATATACATATATAATAAAATTTCAAATACATGCTATTTAGTTCTTCGATTTTGGTAATTTGCTCGATCGTCCTGCCATCCATTCACCCCTCTCCCCCCCCCACACACACAAAAACATCACCACATACACACACACACACACACACACACACTCTCTCTCTCTCTCACGCACACACACACACAAACAACACCACGCACAGACACACACTTTCTCTCCCCCTCTCTCTCTTTCTCTCTCTCTCTTTCTCTCTCTCTCTCACACACAAAAAACAACACCACATACACACACTCTCTCTATCTCTCTCACACACACACACAAACAACACCACACACACACACACACTCTCTCTCTCTCTCTCCCACGCACACACACACACACACAAACACACAAACAACACCACACACACTTTCTCTCTCACACACACACACAAACATCACACTCTCTCTCTCTCTCTCTCTCTCACACACACAAACAACATCACACACAGACTCGCTCTCTCTCTCACACACACAAAAATAACACCACACACACACTCTCTCTCTCTCTCTCTCTCCCACGCACACACACACACACACACACACAAACACACAAACAACACCACACACACACTCTCTCTCTCACACACACACAAACAACATCACACACTCTCTCTCTCTCTCACACACACACACACAAAAAACACCTCACACAGACTCTATCTCTCTCACACACACAATCTCAGATAAATACACCTCCACACATAGCGCAACCTTTGCGGCCTCACGCATCAGCCTTCGCTTACGAATACTGGCCTGTGCAGTTCTCCGTATACACACACTGTAGTGAATCAAGAGTAGAAATATCCGTCCACCACAGTCATTGCACTGTGCGGAGGGGTGGATTCACCTTTTGAGGACCTTCCCTGCGCTCTCCACTGGATCGCCGCCAGAGGAAGACCTTTTGGTTAGCCGAGTCTCCAAGATCGGTGCCTGCTGTCGGGTCGAGGTGTGCCCCATCGCGGCGGCTATTTTCTGATAAAACCACTGCAAAGCAAGCAAAAGATTGTCAAGGTCAACCTCACCCCCCCCCCCCCCCCCCCCCCTCCAAATACACACACACGCGCATAGGAATTCGAACACTTTTTCCACACGCAAAATTGCACAGACAAGAACACTCGCGCGAACTGCAATTACACACGCACACATACATACAAACATCGCATACACACATGCATACTCTCACACACACATACATACAAAACATACGTGAAACGCATAGACACGGACACACTCACGAATTGTAACCACACATGCACACACATTACAAAACATTGCATACACACACACATGCATACTCACACACACACATATACATACTCACACACACATACATACACATGTAAAATGCATAAACACAGACACACGTGCGAACTGTAACCACACACGCACACAAACATACAAAACATCTCACACACACACAAACATATATACATACTCACAAAAACACATACATTCTCAGTCACATACATACACTCACTCACACAGATGTTAACATACTCACTCACACAAACACAAACATCCGCGCGGAACACGTTTTCTCACCACCCTTTGCATGAAATTTTACGTACCGCAACTGAGGGATCGCCCGTCTCTTCCGGCCGCAGATCGCTATCTTCATCCAACTGCATGCTCTTGACGAGGGTGCGCATGGCTTCGCCCTGCTCCCGCTCTGGCTTGTACTGTATCACACCGTTCGGTGTCAGAAGGACCCCCCCTCTCAAATGACTTAACAGATGACAACCAAAGAAAAAAAACAATGAAAATATTGTCGGTTGCAGAAGCATTTAAAAAAACAAACAAACAAACAAACAAGCAAACAAACAAACAAACAAGCATGCTTTGGCTGCGGCTTGCGCACGGCACAGGCAGCACCTTGTCATTGGCGCCGAAGCTCTCAAACTTGAACATTCTGCAGTCCTCCGCGTACGGCAGCTCATTGAACAGCATGCCATCTGCCCGGGTGTCGGAGCCCTGCAGGGAGGGGAGGGAGTGGGGGAAGGTTAGCGCCCATCAGTCGCCACCACAACAGCAGCCGCTAGACGAGGCCGCCGCATGCACAACAGCCAACGGTTTGCTACTACTGATGTGTTTACCGGATACGGCGTCAGCACGCCAAGCGCAACGCGCGGCGACCTCTCCCGCCACACCGCCCGCGCAATCGCCACCTTCCCCTGCTTCGCCATCGCCTGCACGAAAGCCGACAAAGCCGCGCTCGCCTTTTCGTTCTTGGGCTCCGGCATCACCACGCTCGTCTCCTGGTTGATTGGCGCGTGTGTTGTGCGGCAAAATTATTGCGATGGTTGTCGAATAAAATGAACTTAATAATGATTCTTCATATGGACAGTTGAGGTTTAGGGTTTGAGTGTTCAGTGGTTGTGCTTTGGGTTTACCATCTGGGATTTCATTAACCTTAAAAGAGTAAACCATCTGCGAGGCATACTGTTCGGCAGCCGGAACGGGACGAAGCGCGGGGCAGTCGGCGAGCTCACAAAAAAATTGTAAAAGCAAATCATTAAGAAACTTTTAAAAAAACGTTTTGAAATTTTCATTCAAGATCCCCATTTGTCACTGGTCGCTATGGATGGATACACCGCTCTGCGGGCGGCATTGTGGGTCGCTGGGACGTGTGTGAGCGCCACTGCAGAAAAAGGGGTGGGCACCTCCATGAAGTGGTCCCTCGGCGCGTTGTCCCTCGGAACGAACCCGATCACGCGCAGCCCTTTATCCGACGCGTAAAACTTGAGGTGCTGCTCCGTGACGCTGTCCATAGGCACCAGCTGCGACCCATACTGTTGTTGCGCAGCAGGAGCCACACGGAGCAGAGCAGGCAGACCGCTCATTGACAGAAAAAGCGAGTGGTGTTTACGCGAGTTTACGCTTCCTGTATAAAAAGTGAAATATAAGACTGCGGTGTTGGAATGTGGGGCCGGTCTGCCCCTCTCCCACCTGCAGACCCTTCACCAAGTCCTCTGGCCCCAGGATCACGTCCGCGTTGCTCTTGCTCTTGTACTCTCTGTCCACTCGGACCTCGTGCGTGGCGGGGGGCGGCGCATCGGGCGGGAGCCTGTCCGAGTAGGGCTTCAAGGAGGGCGGCCGGACCTTACTCGTCTTCTTGAACACATACACCTGCACAGACAAAAAAATTCATTAAACAAAAAAAACATTGTGCTGAAGCTCAAGACAACAATGGTGTCATTATCCTACATAGCATCCCATTCCAGAGCACGGCAGCGCATGATGTGTGTGTGTGTGTGTGTGTGTGTGTGTGTGTGTGTGTGTGTGTGTGTGTGTGTGTGTGTGTGTGTGTGCGTGTGTGTACCGGGATGCTGAGTTGGGAGCCGATGATCAGGGGGCCTCGGAAAGTGGTGGTGGGCGCCACTTCTTTGCTCCTGAACGCGTCCACCAGCAGCTCCGCATGCGAGTGCATGGTGGTGAGTGTGCTCTGGCTGCCGATGCCTTGCATAACTTGGGTCAGGGCCTCCGGGACACGGCACTCTGCGCTATGTTTAAGGAACACCGTCCGCAGCGACGCGCGCATGCCTTGCATTTGTTCCACCACCGCAGCGATCAGTGCATCGTCCACCGGCGCACTCTCGCCCTTGAAGTTGGACACCAGCACGATCTCGTACTGCTGGTTGGCTGTGGCTGCGGAGAGCGCTGACTTGAGCACGTTGATGGCCACCACCAGCGCCTCCAGCACCTCCGCGTCCCTCTTGCCGTGCCCCTTCCCCAAACCCTCAAACAGCGCGATCTCCTCTTTGCAGGGGCACTTCATCGGCCACACCTCTTCAATCCTCAGGTACTGCTCACTGTCCCCCACCTCTCTGTGCACACTGTTGTCGGTACCTGTGCCCACATGTCACAGCGCCACACATAAAAAACACAAGGCACTTCGATTAGGACGCGCTCAAACCCAAGTGCAGTGCATGCCATTCAAGCGTCCTTCAGCACAGCGCACATGCTCATCACGCCCACGTACCTGTTGTGCCATACAAGACGAGTGCCACTTGCTCCTTCGGGCTGTTCACCATCTATCATACGGAGGGTTCATAGTTCAGGAGAATGGGTTTACTGATTTGGACGGATCAATGGATGATTTGGAGAGCCGTCTCGATCGCGCCTAAGGTCATGTGTACGTGCGTGCGCGCGAGCGTGTGTGCTTGGGGGTGCGTGTGTGCGTGTGTGATTGTGTGTGTCTGTGTGTCTTTGTGCGTGCGTGATCATGTGCGAGAAAGAGAGGTAGGGAGAGAAATAAAGTGTGTGTGCGAAAGAGAGAGAGAGAGAGAGAGAGAGTGTGTGTGTGCCTGTGTGTGATTGGATGTGTTTATGTGTGTGTGTGTGTGTGGTAGAGAGAATGTGTGTGTGAGTGTTTGTGTTCAGGGGGGGGGGGGGGGGGGGGGACTGGTTGTGTGCGTGTGTGACAGGCTTTGCGTGTGTGTGTGTGCGTGTCAGTGTGTGTGCGTCCGTGCGTGCGTGTGGTGTGTATGCTTGTGCGTGCGCGCGCGTGTGTGTGTGTGTTCAGGTGTTTGTAAGAGATAATATGTGTATGTGTGTGGGGGGAGGGGCGACTGGTGTTTGTGCGTGCGTGCGTGCGTGTTCGTATGGTATTAAACTGCTGAGCCGTGTAGTCGATGGTGGCGTGAAGAGCCGCTTGCCTTGGCAACCAGGCTGCCTGATATTGCGGTGAAGGCGGCGTCGAGCCAGTCGTGCATCGGTTCCGCCACGTCGAGCAGCAGCACCGTCGCCTTCTGCAAAGGCCACAAGCGCTCGCTCGAGTTAAAACCTTGGCACGACCCACCAGCAAATACGCAGTATCGTAGTTAACGGCATCGTGCGAACACGCATTCGGGGAGGTTTAAGTTGGTGACGGTGGGTTCTTCCTAGTTAAAAAGGCGACGACGGAGGGTTGCGGATGTTTACTATTATTGGCGGTCGATAGCCAATCAGGAATAAACGACTCTTAATTAAGCAGACGCCCACTGTACGGGAGGGCGTCCAAGTACTCACTCCCGGAGCCCGCGCCATCCCGCCTTGACCTTGACAGTTAAAAACCAAGCGACGCCCTTCGACTGAAGTCGAAGTCTACCAGCTTTATAGCCGCCGCACGCGAGTCGTCATAGGTCACGCGCTCTCTTACCCTCGCGAGCCGGAGCTGCTTCAAATAGTGCGCCAAGTTGCGCACAATGTACTTCACATATGTACTGTAAGCTGTAGCGATGTACAACAGCGGAGGTAATAATACCCGTACCCGTACTGCTTGTCGCTACTGTGCCGGATGCCGTCGTCGCCAGTCCGCACGACGACCCGGCGGCAAACTACCAGCACAAATTTCAGTGCTTGCTCGGCGGAACCGTCTCAGACATCATCGCCGTGCTTTCCTTCCCCCACGACATCAATACCTTTGAAAACACAGGCACACGCCGGGGTGCGTGGCGGGAGGGCGGGGAACCGATGACCGCGCGGTCTGTGCGGGGAGGACTACGCCCCATCTGCATATCCCTAACAACAAGAGTCTGACAAACGGCGGAAAGTTGATCGGGAAGCGGACGGGATGGAGAACGGCGCCGTTCTTTCACAGACGACAAGCGTGAACGGGTTTTATTCATGGCCAATAGCGGTAGGAATACTGAGCGTAGCGAACCTGGCGGTGTACTGGGCAAACGAAAACAGTTGGTTGTTCCGAGTCTCCTCCGCATGCTGTGCGGGGCGTCTTCCGCCGTCTTTCCACGCCACACGAACGTATGCCCCCAACTCCCACCTTCGATAGCTCAACCGACCCCCCCCCCCTTACCTAACATCAAATTCAATACATCCCATAAGCCCTCGTCGATGTTGATCTTCCTTGGTTCCTCAGTCGTTGTCTGATTCGACGGACGACTGACGGTATCAATCGGCGACACGGTCACGTGACACTATAAACCCTAACCGTTAGGTCCTGTACTTTACTCAATACGCGGGGGGGGGTTTGTGAGACCGGTCTGACCTTTTGTTGCCGTTTGGCTTCCATTCGTATCGGTCGCAGCGTGACCGGGCATCGCACCGTGCCCCGTCCGCGATCATACTGGGCATGGGACACGCTGAGTCCGGGCGACGTCGTGCACGGGGCGTTGGTTCCGACGTGGGTGCTCTTGCTCTTTCGGGTCGGACTCTTCGTTTACTTTGTAATCAATCTCATCGTGGAGGGCGCCATGGACGACGGCTTTTACCCTTACTGGATGGTCTTCTACACAAACTGGACTCTCCTCGGAATGGGGCTGCAGGGCTTGGTCGACACTGTTGTCACGGCTCAATACTTGGGCTGCGAGCAGGAGGTGCGCCTGCTTGCTCACTCACTCCCGCACACCCACACACACATTCACTTTCTCTCTCTCTCTCTCTCTCTCTCTCTCTCTCTCTCTCTCTCTCTCTCTCTCTCTCTCTCTCTCTCTCTCTCTCTCTCTCTCTCTCTCTCTCTCTCTCTCTCTCTCTCTCTCTCTCTCTCAGATGAAGACAAGCAAAAATTAACACACACACACACACACACACACACACACGCTCACACACACACACACAAGCATACACTCACACACACACACACACACACACATACAACTTTCTCTCTCTCTCTCTCTCTCTCTCTCTCTCTCTCTCTCTCTCTCTCTCTCTCTCACTTTCTCTCTGATGAAGACAAGCAAAAATTAACACACACGCACACACACACACACGCATACATACAAGCACACACATACACACACACACACACACACACACACACACACACACACACACAAAAACACTTTCTGTCTCTCAAACAAAAACAAGCACACATTAGCACACACGCACACACACACACACACACACACACACACAAACAATAACTTACTCTCTCGCTCATACACATGAAAACACGCACAAATGAACGCTCAAACAAACACACATTTACATTGTCTCTCTCTCACACATTAACATTCGATCCAATTAGAACACAGACGCACACATACATAAACTTTCTTTCTCTCACACATGAGCACATGCACAAATTAGGTACACACGTACATACACGCACATACACGCACACACACACACACACACACACACACACATACATACACACACACACACACACACACACACACACACACACACACACACACACACACACACACACACACTCACACACACAAGCACACACACACACAATTCTCTCTTCCGCACACCAAAAAAATCTACATATTGGCACACATATCCGTACCGACGTACATGTATTTGATTAGACACGCACAATCACAAACACAAAAAGAAAAACAGACACTCATACCATTTAGCGCGCAATCACTCACACATACCTTAACACACGCATAGATACGCAAAAAATGCACAAACGTATACTCGAAACATTCACATGCACGCATACAAGCTCAAAAACACATGTAGGCCACTCACTCTTACTCACGCACACATTTTTTAACGCACACACACTTTTGAATGCGCGCACACACAAATACACACACATACAAATCACACACATACACACATGCTAATCATACACAGACAGACACACACATACAGATGCTAATCACACACACACACACACATACACGCACGCAGACACACAGGTGCTAATCACACACACGCACACACACACACACACACACACACACACACACACACACACACACACACCCACATACACACACACACCGAGATACAGATCACACGCACACATATTACGTATCAATTCCATTTATCAGAGCTCGTAAGGACGCAAAGGGGATGACCCCCGCAAAGGGGATGACTATTTTTCCGTGGTCTTCCTCAGGAGATGGAATGGGGGCCTGGGCTCAAGCTGATGTTGTTGATGGATCAGACCGTCCCACTGTGCTCCTTGGGTCTCAGCATCTTTTATTGGACGGCCGTCTTCTCGGGCGTCACGGATGCCGGGAACAACATGAAGCACGGCGGCAATGTCGTGGTCATGCTCGCCACCTTCCTGTTGTCCAGGACGCCCTTTGTGTCCTACCACATCCAAGTCGCCATGCTCTATAGCACCGTCTACTGCGTCTTCATGTGGATCTACGCTGCCTCCACTGATGTGTGGGCCTACAGCCTACTCAGCACCGAGACGTCCTCTAGCATTATCTACTACGCGATCATCCCAACATTATTCACCGGGTGCTTCTATTTCTGGTGACTCACCCCTCACCCCAACCAACCAACAACCCTGACTAGGCGCACTACATCGCAAAGCGATTCCGTTTCTGTGTGTGCGAGTGTGTTTGTGTATGTGTAAGGTGAATCATGGGACCAACGCCCTAATTCACAGACTATTACCTGTCGGTACTGTCTTAGGTAGGTGCAGGATTTGGGGTTTCAGGTTTAGGGTTTATCAATCCTACATCTCAACAGCATGGCTTTGTCTGTTTTTAGCTTTTTTGTGACTCGACAGACGAGTGTGACTGCGCTGGTCGTGTTCACAGGTTCTTGACAGGCATGCTGCGAGACTTTGTTAGTTACAAGCTACTCAACGCCCAGCCGTACGACAAAATGGAGAAGGCCGCTGCGATGCGTGCGATCGCGAAGTCGGGAGCCACGGTGTCAAGCTCGGTTCACGTGTGAGGTCGCATGCTGATTTGAAGGAATCCGCCGCTTTTATAAATTTTCCTGCGCCGCACTTGTGTGCTGAGCCGTGGCTCTAACGTGTTTAGAAGCATTTAAGACGATTGTCAATTCAAATGCAACACGGGCCGCCGCGGAGGTGAAATTTGACTGAAGCTGAACTGTCGATCGGTGTGTGGTCATAATGACGCAGCTACGACTTCCGCTGACTTCTCCGGCGCTGACGCGAAAGAGCTTGAACGTGGTTTTGTAGAGATACGAAGTTAGTCGGAACATAATACCATGGCGTCCAGAAGAATGAGCGAGAGGTGCGACTTCTCGTGTATTGTCTCGACAACGGTGAGCCGGCCGTTTATCCAGAGGTGGCGTATTCTCGTCGGGAATGCGGCGAGGATCAACTCGTGGTCAGATTGTCACTCGGTGTATTTGAGTAGCTTGAGTATGTGTGTGTGTGTGTGTGTGTGTGTGTGTGTGTGTGCGCGCGTGAGTACGTGGGTGTGTTACAGAGTGAGAATGTTCATGATTGCGCGCGCATTTCTGTGTGCGCGTACATATGTGACTATAATCTGTGTTTTGATAAGTATATGGATGGTATGTGCGTGTCTCCACGCGCGTGTGTGCGCATGTGCGTGCGCATGTGTGTGTGTGTGTGTGTGTGCGCGCGCTCGCGTTCATGTGTGTGTGTGTGTGTGTGCGTATGTGTGTGCGTGTGCGTGTGTGTCTGTGTGTATATATGTATGTGTGTGTGCGTATGTGTGTGGCTGTGTGTATGTCTGCGTGTGTGTATGTTTGTGTGTGTGTGTGTGTGCGTGAGTACGTGGGTGTGTTACTGAGTGAGAATGTTCATGATTGCGCGCGCGTTTATGTGTGCGCGTGCATATGTGACTATAATCTGTGTTTTGATAAGTATATGGATGGTATGTGCGTGTCTGCACGCGCGCGTGTGTAGTCTTGTGCGCATGTGTGTGTGTGTGTGTGTGTGTGTGTGTGTGTGTGTGTGTGTGTGTGTGTGTGTATGTGCGCGCGCGCGTGTGTTAATGCGCGCGCGTGTATGTATGAGAGAGGGGTAGCACTTGTGTGGGAGCGCGCGCGTGTGTGTATGACTGTCTGAGAGATAGCATGTGTGTGTTTGTGTGTGAGAATGGAGAAGGTTTGGGATGCGTTCACACGACTTTGTGATTATTCTTGAAATGTTGGTTAAATATGTTTGTGTGTAAAACAATTATTACTCCCAATCAGGGGCTACAAAGAAAATGTCACCGTTCATATTTCGATGAGCGGGTCCACTATCTTCAACAGTAAAGGGTTTTGATTCAGTGTTCTTGGGCGTCTGAAAAGGGAATTGCTCCTTTCGCGATTTAGTCTGGCCTATTTCTAAGAAATTGCCTATTATGAAAAAGGCGAAGTGAAAGTGAAACGACTGCTGTTAGCTACGCAATTGCGCTGCTGAATTTTCGGAAATTGGTAGTCGTTTGCTGACGAGCCACTTCGCCGCGTGACTGTCCCCCTTTTACGCACGCGCTTATTTTACTATGCTCGACGTCTGGTGACGGTGCGCAGCTCGATCCCTCTTTCGTCGGCTACTGACGCCCCGCGCTCTCCGTTTAGTCAGCGACGGGCGGAAAATGCCACCAGTCGACGAGCTGCATGTGTTGCGACTCGATAATAATGATGGAATTGAACAATCATATAGGCCAGTCGAAGAGGGAGCCGCAGGAAAATGATGGCAGGCTTCCTATCTCGAGGACGCCGAGAAGGTCGGAGTGTCCGTCGGGCAGCTTGCAGGGTGTTTTTAGAGCCTCGCACATGTCGAGCGAGTCAATGTCTTCGTCGCTCATGGGGATACAGCCGTCGTGGAAGTCTTCGACTGGCTTGAGGAGGTGAATGTCGGGGAAGGAGGACCAGCGGGCGACGTCATCAGCGACGCCCTGAGCGAGGTTGATAGTGTCAACGAGGGGTTGTACAAACTGATCGTAGCGGTACGTTGTGAACGCGGTGAAGTCGTCGAGCGGCTCCACGTTAACACTGTCAACAAACTGCCGGGCCTGCTGATGAACATCGTGGTAGACCTGCTGTGCCTGACAGTTTGCCTCGTAGCACGTTTGATGAGCAGAGTACACGCCATTGGCACTCGCACCACTACTGGAACGAGATATGGTCGCAGGGCTGTGGCACACTTCGGCAGCGACATTCTTCGAAAGGTTCCCTGATGAAGAAAGGGCCATCACTCCAGGGCCGAGTCGAGCCACCGGTGTCGATTCACCGTCCGAGTCACTCTGCTTGGGCTGATATATGGCGCTATCAATGGGTGACGTGTCGAGGGCAACGCATAACGCGATTTTCTGGTAGTTTGGCTTGGGGCCGGTTGTTTTGGGGGCGGCTGTGCTTTTACTCGGCGCGGTGGTCTTGACCGCTCTCGCCGCGACTGCGGCAACCTTCCGTTTCTTCGGGCCCGCCGCTTTCATCTGTAGATTAGCCAGCGCCTTGATCGTCTCGAACATTTCCGGCGTGTACCAAGGGAAGTTCGCCACCTGCTCGTGCGTCTTCTCTCTGTAAGAGTCTATCGCTTTATTGAGTCTGTTTTTAATCGCTTCAGTTGATGGCGACTTTCCGTCGGATCGTATCCGTCGGATCGCTTGGAAGACGTGCTGATACAGCGAGCCGACTTTCCCGACGCCGCTGCAGTGACGCTTAAACATGGATGGAAATGCTTGGAGTACGGGCAGCCACTGCTCGCGAGTCCAGACCCCGCTGCAATCGGTGTCAATGCCGGGCCCCAGCTGTCGAGACAACAACACACAACAGGTCAGGTACCTGTAGCATCGTTATTTTGAAATTTAAAGTTACGGGTGATCCAAATATATATTATTATTTTTTACTGCGTGAGTAACATCGATTAAAAATCGAAAATATTTGAGGCAGCAGCGATAATACCGGAGGAATATCGTCATTACAGGTACATGTAGAGGTACTGATAAGCATCAGCGCGGTTATTAAATGACGTCGTTGCGCGCGCCATGCTCGGGGCGGTGCTGTGCTTCCAGTATGACAGACCACTAGCAGCGAGTGAGGGAACCAACCGTGTTCCTGAACTTGTCGCGGATCTGTTTGTGGCCTTTGCTGCCTTCCTTGAATCCTTGACCTGGGAATGCTTTCCGCATGTGCGCGGCTAGGTCGCCCCAGCATGAGGAGTTGCTCAAAGGCAGCTTGTGCCCCTCCAGATCAGTCATCATCCACTTGTACTGGGTCGTGTTCAGTAGCCTGCTCGCGTGGGGCGGTTGGGTGCAGCATATCAGTCCGCTACACATGTATATGTTTTTGAAAAAATTGCAACGGGATGCCGGGCGCAAGCACGTGTACTGCGCGAAATAAACAGCCATATCATTACTTGCGGAAGTCGAAAGGCGCAACGGAGGCATGAAATAGAGCACATATAATGTATATGTATATTCTGAAGCGACGAGAAGCGAGAATTAAAGGAATGGCGATGGTGGGACGCCGTACCCCCGCAGCGTGTCCAACATTTCTTTGGTCCATTCAAGATCCCCGTTGCGTATCGGGCGACGAGTCATACTCGTACGTTAGGGGTCGTAGGCTGTGTTGGGGGCGATGATGCGACACCTGGATTTGAATTCGGCATTACGTTAAAGAACGGGCCATGCCCCCCCTCGCCGTATATGTAGCCGTCTGATTTGTACCACCCGTCATTATTGCGGTGGAAGGGGGGCACGAGTAGTAGTGGGCAAGTGATAGATGAATACGGCGCGACGTGTAGTAGGCGGCCCATATATATCAGCAGCCCCGCCGCCGTTATTAGTTATCACCAAAACAATAAACAAATATTGAAGTAGATAGGTGGTATATTGAACAAGAAGAGCAAACAAGGCAAGCATCGTCACTTTCGGTACCAAAACTGACGAGTAATAAAACAGCAATTGTAGTGCTATAGCCGCAGTTGAACTTTGCTGACCGGCACGACGGCGGAGCAAGTAGCACAGATTATCAAGCATGCGCCACGGCGGTGCTGGTACTTGTAATATCGACATATGAGCCTGCATATACTTCTTAGCTTCTATGCGGAGAATGTTGGGTGAAGGGCACGAGTGTTTTTTACTCTGGCGGTCTCATATGGTAAAATGTCTCTGTTATTTCGTATGGCGAAAAAGGCTCAGCGAGGTTGCACAGCAGGATATGCGAAACCGGGATTGTATATGCAGTACGTAGATTATAGCCGGACAGCACCTGTTGTAAAGCACCGCTGTAGCAGTGAGATGGCTTTGAGATTATACCTCGCGACGGTAGTCGGCAGTTAGACCTTCGCCAGGAAAATAGGAGAATATGTGAGTAGTGTCGTGGATACAAGAGCAGTCGTATAGGGCGTGGGGCTTGCAGGAAGAAGTGCTGCGACTGCGGACAGTCGGGAAATAAATATTGGTGATGACGCGGGTGTGGAAGCGTCCGGAAAAGGATGAGAGAAAAGCGGGTACCGGTAGGTACCTGTATGAAATAACAGTGGTACGTCGTGATGGCCCTAAGTGAGTTGCCTCCGCAAAATCATGGGATACCGGATATATCGCTTTTCACGAAAGTAGTACAACAGAATGTACAACGGGGCAGGTACATGTACTGCAGTATGGCCGGGGCAAATAAGGAATATCGTCGACATGTAAAATAAATTGTTCCGTCGCCGTCCAGCATCCGATGATAATCCTAAGATGCACGTACCTGTAGATATCAATTAAAAAAAAAATGTTCGTCGATCTACGGGTACTTCTCTTCCGTTTCGGCGTTTTTTGGGGGATGTGCGACGAGAATTCATGCAACGTCTTTCTGCTGCTCTTCATGGCACTCTGGCCTGGGTTCTTATCTCCGCGACGCTTTTCAGGAGGGCAGTGCTGGTGCTGTGGCATGCCTTCCTGTTCCTCGGGCTTAGGTTTTTCCTCCTTTTTTTTTTTTTTTGCTTGGTGGCCTCCACTGCTTTTTCTTGTAAGAAATGTTTCCAATTTCAAAAAAATTTAGGGATACAATGGCAGCATCAATCTACTGACCGAAATGGAAACTTTTTTATACATCGATGTTACCCCACTCTAATCAGGGCTGGAAATAGCCGCATATAAGCATTTTTTCTGATTTATTTATCCGACAGCTTAATAATAGGATAAACCCAAAAACAAAACTATTGAGTCAATCTACTTACATAGATAATTATCTAGAACTCTTCTATATCATAGTTGCTAGCGTACATGGCGATACTTACATAGCCTAATTACATAGATAATTATCAAGATCTTTTCTATATAATAGCGTACATCCTCCTGTCACTCTTGCCTTGTTGTTTCCCCTCCCAGTTTCCCTTTCCGTGCTCATCAATTAGCGTACATGGCGCTTGGTTCTCAGGCGAAACCCATCATATTAGAAAGCTCTGCAGAAACGCTTAAGTTTGTCATATGCATGTTACTGATACAAATATGAGTTTAAAACATGGCCGATTTTGATATCACGGGAAATTGATGACACAACATAAACAAAGAGATAAAATTTTAATGCTTTGCTGAAGATTTTGGTATCTTCAGCTGGTCCAATCTACGACATCTCGCCGTCTTCAGCTGGTCATCGACCTTCAGCTGCTCGTTTCCTTTCAATATCTGATAGAGGTTCGACACTTTTTCATTCCATTTCATATCAATCTGCAAGTTCGCGAGATCAACCTTTTGACAGCTTAAGATATGCTCAGGGATTGCGGAACCTTAAAACAATTATATTGTCCCTCTTTTCGATTGAGAAACTATCTCATTCGAGGAAACCAAATATGACAAATAGCATGTATAAGCGGTACAAGTATGATTTGTGTTGTTCCAGAGAACTCGGCCATTTTTTTATTGCAAGAAACTCGTACGTTATGTCACATTTAGTATCGGCGCCGGCGGATTCTTTTTCTAACATTTAACTATTATGACGCCAATGATTCATCGCGACAGCGGCGTTACTTTACGTGCCCCACCTTTGACTGTGAACTAATTCCGTCATATTATTAATACTGCGGATCTGTACTAGCAACTGCATCATCTCTTGCGAATAAGAATATTAAGTATCAGGAGCACGGAGTGTTTGACCGATGGCGCGGATGCCAAGACCTTGGATGCTGTAAATGGATAAATAGTCATAAAAGAAAAAGCGGCAGAGACCACCAAGCAAAAAGAAGAAAAGACGGAAAAACCTAAGCCCGAGGAACAAGATGGCATGCCACAACATCAGCATTGCCCTCCAGCAAAGCGTCGCGGAGATAGGAACCCAAAGTACCATGAAGAGCCGCAAAAAGAAGTTGCATGATGAATTATCGCCGCACATCGGATGCGATAGATAAGCAAAATAAAATCACCAAATAATGATGGGGATTGGGCACCGGGCGGGCACGGGCGTTTTGCTTGCAAATCCGCACTAACTGATAGTACCAATGCCGAAATAGTACAGCCAACAAATTGTAAACGTTATCATCGAATACGCATGTTCACATAATAAACGAAAGTAAGGTACAAGCAACAACGCATAATGCTCATGTTTGGTTCTTTTGTTACCATCACTCAGCGCTGCCGTGCTCGTACCTTCCGACTCAACTTAGCATTCACAAGGACCTCCGATCAAAGGTTATGCCCCCCACGCACCTTGATAAGCTTTATACACGCGACCAACGTAGTGAATTCGTGAGAAAGCCACAGGTGTCAAAAGTGAAACACGCATGTTCAAGCATGTCTAAACGAAAATAACCGCCGCCGGCACCGCTGGTCACCAGGAGCAGCGGCAGACCAACCTACGCAGACTGGGGCCTCAAAATCCACTTACGGTAAAGAACATGTCGCCCCTCCTACCTTGGATACTACCATGGGTAATATACGCTCGGAAACGGTCGATATGATAGATACGGCCGTACAACGCTCGCAAAGCAACAACGTGCGAGCTTACAATGTCGCAGTTTCAGCGACTTAGCGTCAGCCTAGGGCACCAACAAAGGCAGCCACCGCGGCCAACACCGGCCGACGGTGGCACGCATAGTCGTATAGACGCTCCCGGATCTTATTCATTCGATGATGAGCAGTCTCGACAGAGCCACTTCAACGACAAGAGCCTTAGTAGGTCTTTGCGTAGTTAGGGACCTATCTTCGGAGTTGAAAGCCACTTCTCTAAATTCCGCAGAGAATATATAAATCATCTACGAGTACTTAATCGTGCCTTTTCTGAGCAACGAGAGGGAATAGCGTCTACTAATTATGCTTCAAATGCAGCTTATCACTACTTTTAGCGAAAATGTTCGGCTATCTATTATGTGTGGCGGTTAGCCTCTGAAAGCTAAACGCTAGCACAAATATGTTCTAGTCTGTCTAGTTCTGTCGTTGCAAGATGGCAAAATGATGTTGTCCGAGAGGCAATGATAAAACATGTTTCACTGTTGTACTTAGGCAGTAGATGTTGTAAGTGAACAATGGAATTGTTAAAAGGTTTTGTCACCTCCCTCTATTGCAGTGGGCTTATATAGGTTTCTGCCCAGACTGCTTACGCCTGCAAGCCACGCTTACGTGTCAAGTGTTGGGGCTGTCTAACCGTCGTCATCTGTCCTCGAGACGCGGCCTGCCTAGCATTGGGTTTCACGACGCGGCTCATTCTGCATCGAAGAGCTCGTTCTGGCGCGTCATCTGGCTGGTTAGATTAATTATGCATATCTGTACGTACCGGGAGGTACTAGTCGTACTGTAGCATCAGCACCCTTATAATATTGCAGTAGCGACGTACCCACGAGTATACGTCCGTCCTGTGGAAAAGCACGAATTGGAATCCGTAACGAGTACATGTACAATGTCCTGCAATGTACTGTTGCATGACTGTACTCGTCACATATGTGTCGCCATGAAACGCCCTTTAGCAAACATTGCCATGTCCAACTTTCAGCATGACCCTTCATTTACAACTCAAGTGCTGCAAGGCTCAGATGCCTAGCGTGCACTCATCAAAATTTTTTTGATCAAAAATATTCTGTTGGTAGGGGGTAGGCATTACATTTAGCCTTCTCACAAACATGTTGGAATCTCAAGGGGATAGTGAAAGCGTAGACGCTTACTTACAAACGTATGTTGCACTACTATCAAAACATAAATGAAGACGAGCTGATTGTTCATGAAAAGCTCCTAGTTCTTGTTGTACTCGATAACCTAAACAACAAGCTAACTAGGGCAAGAGCTAGCATTATTGCTGCTCTAGACGCCAAATTGAAATTGAAATTGTTCACAACATGTGCCGGCAAACAGGACCGACTGATGTCTCTCGGGCCATTCTACTTTGCCATTTACGACTTATCAACAAGTTGGGCCCCGGTCTCTTCAACCACGTACATCTATCGACACACCTAGCTTCATTGTGTGTCGACGTTCCTCGGGAGTTAGAAAACTGTAAGCAATCGCAGCAATTGCCACAGCCCCCCCACCTAAGTAGTAACAACGTAATAATTTTGTAATCAAGAAACTCATATCTAATGATAAATCCACTTGTCGAGAAATGCAAAACTAAACTGCTGCTCGACCTTCACGATGCACGGCCCGCTCCCACCGAACCGGGGTGCCGACCGGCCGAGGCCGGTCGGTGTTCGGGAGGGATGCCGGGCTAGCCTGATCTAGCTCCCGCGTGACTTCGGTCTTGCCGAAGATAGGAGGGGAAAGGCTAGCAAAAACAACCTCCTCCCGTGGTCGCTCGTCGATCCCGCCGCCCCATCCCGTAAGCCCCGCGAAGGTCGCCGCCGCATCCGCCGACCCGACGGTCCTCCTTGTCGAGGTCCCCCGTCACCTCGAGGGCAGGTGGGGGGGACCGAGACACACAGACATAGAAAAAACTGGGCGCTCCTGCCTCCGCGCCTGAATTTTCCCCGCTAATTTCCCCGGTTTTTTCTTGCCGCTTGGGTTGCACTACACAATTCACCCGGGTGCACATGAGCTGTGTCTCATAAGCCTCAAACACAGAGTCCGAATCGATCTTAATGTAGGGGGGAAATGCATGAAGTTGAGAGTGGCACATAGCGTGAGTGTTGCGTGCGTCCAAGAGTATGGTCTCTAGCTTAGAGCAGGTTTCATCTTTTGACTTCAGGAATCAAACCCACATATAGTTTGTGTGGTGATCGATAACCAACAGACAATAGCGCAGTCCGTACGGGGAGGACATATGCACATGACCCCAAAGATCACACGAGAACTTCTCAAGCGGCACAATAGGCTTTTGTGATGCAGTGCGATTGCGCGGAGCCGAGGTGGCCTTATTATTCAGATTGCAAGAATCACAAGAGAGATCATTTACAAAGCTAGGCATGGACGGCACACAGGGGGTATTATTTGAATGTTGTGCCTGAAGGCTCTCCATATTCAAATGTCCCATACGGCTATGCCACAGGCAGGGTCACACTGAGCAGCAAGAGCGACCGACCGTCCACTACGATTGTCTACGTTGTGCGAGGACAGCCCCGCAGAGTCATGTGTCATTGGGACGACTGGAGGAGGCAAAGGCCATTCCTAGATGGCAGTATGGCACTAGCATCCCCATTCCTGTGGTGACAAACAACATGCCACAGTCAGAATTTGTGGGAAAAGAGAATTTGCATCCGGAGTGTTTCTGCATTCTACTGACACTTAGCAGACGACTGATTTTCTGTGCCGACCGCGAGGACAAATCAGGCTTGTACAGTGCGTGAACGTGCCGAAAAACAGTATAACTAGACACGAGGCAAATCGGAAATCGAACAATACGGCTACCCTTCACCGAGACACCGACACTACCGACGGTGCTATGCCGAGAGGAAGAGTTAAACTCCAAGAAATCATATCAAAATTCTGTCGAGACGAGGCACAATCAACAACCCAGTAATCGGACATGTCAGCGACTGAGGAAGCATGTGACGTGAAAGCAACATAGGTGAAAGACACACTCACCGCAGTGTCGTCGTACTCGTATTTTATCTCGTACTCTAGAGGACAAACGGCGCCATCCTCCAATGGAGCAAAGGCAGCCGCTACGTCATTGAGGTGTGCCGTGGGAGGGGACTGGCCCACGTACATTCCCGCAATATGCTTGCGCTTGGCCAATGTCTAGCGGAGGACGTCCGCATCAGGCGCCTTGCAAGTGGACCAAACGTGATTCGGGTCACCGCACGCACCGCACTTCATAGGAAACATGGACATGTCGGGGCGTTTATTTGCCACCCAAATGCCAGGTCCGCAACCCCCTTGGCGCTTGCGATCGGCAAGAAACGCGTTGAGGGGTTGTCCATGAGCGGCACTGTGAGGAGCAACATTGTCCTCCACGTCCAGATTTTGTTTTTGGTGGATGATGCTCCCCATAACTCTATCCGCCGACAGGATAAAGTCAGTGTCGAATGCATTTATAACGCACTACTTCGCCTGGCCGTACTGACCAACATTGGAGAGGCCAAGAATCATGACGAGTGCAAGGACGTGAGGGTGAATCGCTGCCGACCCGTCCTTGAGTTGTAAGCACTCGTTGAGGTCGTCAAAATGCTGTTTGACAACGTGAACATATACCGAAACGGACTGGGCGGATGCATGTTGTACTATCATACGGTCCAAAAGAGACAATGTGCGCGAGATGGACTATGCATCTTGTCTCTCACACAACATTTCCCAGGCAAATGTCCCACAGTCGGGTCGCCCTGCAAAAACACCTCCAGTAGCATATGCACATGTTTGTTGTGTCGACAACACTGACTAGCATAGCGCGAGCATATCGCTGAGCTACTGGATTTAATGGGACGCCGGACGAAGGCATAGCCGGTTGCGGAATGAGTGCAACCGCTTTAATCGACAGAAACGAGAGAAAATTGCGCTTCCAGAATTTGAAGTCACCCGTCTTGGGCATGAACGCGCGCGTCCATCCGAAACGACTAGAAGAAAGAGTCACCGTCGAAATCCGTCGCTCAATCCGCCATCTGAGCGACGAAGTCCGGTTCGATAGTAAAGCGACGGCTGTTGCTTCCTGTGTGTGTTTGCTCCCGTTTGGGAGCAGACACGAACTCGCAAGTAAGCATGTAAGGAGCGTCCACATGGGTAGTCGCGGCAAGGTGAACATCGACTGGGTGATCGCGCAACACGTCCCGACGGAGTAGTTCCGACTGAGTCCGGGCATGCTCGTCCATTCGAGTGTGAAGAGCTTGTAGGTGTTCTATAACTAAACGAATGATGTCGCTGGCCGAATCGGCGGACTGTGTTTCGCTGCGGCTAGAGTCGGCGGCGGTATTGTCGGCCAATGCAGTTGACGCCGTTTTCCATTCATGCGCCATTCCAAAAAAAGAAGTACCCAAGCAGTGAAAAATCCACTAGTGGTAACTTTGCCTATGGGTGGTTTCAAAGAGACGGCCGGATGCCCACCGACCCCTCGGCATGATGCCCCGGGGTGTCTCAAAGTACCTTTTCCGTATCCTCCACCCAATGTGGGGCACAGTGACTGCCGAGGCAGGAACATACATGTGTATATGTCCGCTACTTAAACGGCTGATGTTGTCGTGCACCTTGTATATGAGTGTTCACCCTCACAATGCTCCACCCTTCCCCTCTCCGGCTTGGACATTTATGGACCATGTCCACACAAGCGAGTGCGCTTGTGTGGTTGGCTAGGTAGTCGTGGCGTAGAGTAGAATAAGCCGTGGTAGGCTAGAGTAGAGGTGGCGGTAGCCGAGCTGTTCCGTAGAGCAAAATAAAAAAATGAAAAAATAAAAAAATAAGTAAGGTGTAAAGTATTGTAGTTTTCGAAAATATGTTCGGCGTTGCCTTCGGGCGAGTTTCCAAGCTGCACGCCGGATGACACTTCTGTCTCGCGTATCCTTCATGTGGAGGACTCCATAACCTATTGAACGTGGTATGCACGGTTCGATAAGGAAGATATTGTAACTTGTTGTATGTTTATTACATGGACTAGAGGTGTTAGCTGTCTATATGCTAGCTGGTTATCGTGCGTCAAGCACCTTAGTCGGTGTCATGTACACAAGGACTTCTAGCAGAGCATACATTAGCTCTTTGTAACTAATCTACATTAGGAATTAATTACAACACGTGTACCAAATTCCGTTACTGCAAAGGGAATGAAGTAGATGTCGGGGCGACTCCTCACCCCCTCCGAGTACTTCTCGAAGTTGGTCGTCTCAGCACGGCGTAAAGCGACTTCGGGAGACGGGGGGCTAGAAACGCCGAACAAACCAGAAACCATGGCATCAAGATCAAGTTTTGAGCCTCGGATGCCGTGATAGTGCAAGACACCCACCTCCGCGGGGAGGCCGTCGTAACCGATGAGGAGTTGAACTAATAACGTGGGATCTGTGAGAACCTCGACGCCAACCCCGAGTGCGCCACGAACCTCGGAGATGATTTCCGCAAGGGCCGTCAATAACCAAGAGTGAGCGGTGTGGACCGAAGCATTTCCGCCGCATCGAGCCAAATGGTCAGCAAAAGCAGTTGCCCATGCAACATCCGACATGTCAACACCCGCCGACGCGAACGCACCCCACATAGCTTGAACCGAGGGATGGCAAGAATCACAAGTAGTGGGGCAGCGTAGAGAAGAGAGGATGGGGGATGAGGGTAGGCCGACGATGCGAAAGACCGCGACGCGGAAAACTCGTCGCAGCGCTCAAGGAACTTGTCACGGAGCTCGCCCAAGCGACCCGAAGTAGGCGGGTCCGAAGCCAAATTGCCAAAAACCCAAAGGCGCCGTGGCAGAGACGATATACAAAACGCCTGGACGCCGGCCGAGCGCGGTTATGAAACGTGGGAGCGAGCTTCACGAAGCGAAGCAAGTTGACGCGCTCACTGATGTCGGCTTGTAGCTTCGGAAAGATGTCGGTGGCAAACGCACAGAGGGGTACGAGAGAGGGTAGGCCGAGAGGGTTTGACTTGTAGAAAATTCTGAATTTCATCAACAAACATAGCGACATATTACGGGGCCTTCGCGGCAGTTTGCAATAAACTTTGCAGCAACACGCTAGCATCGTCGCAACACGTCAGCGCGTACACCCTCGCGTACGATCAAATTGCGATAAACCTTTACTGTAATCTAGTCTCAAATTGCGGTAAAGACAAAGACTGCAGTAAAGATTCATCCGTCTTTTTCAAAGATTGCAGTAAAGCAGATTGTATAGCTACGGACACGTCGGTGCTACCACTTGGGCAATCGCCCATCTTGCCTCCACCACGGACAAAGCCATTCCTCCCTTCCAAACCCTTGCCGTGTATGGTCCCGCTATGTCAGACACCGCATGTCCATGGTACCGCTTGTCCATATTTTACCCGCCGAGTGCCTCTCAAGGTGCACACGATGAAGCCGAAAAGTGGTAGCTTTTCGACGGCAGTCCTTGTCTTGATGGCGTCATCCACGTAGGTGGGCAACCGCGAAAGATCTAGTCCGCAAACAACATTAGCCCCCCATCGCTTCCGCATCCACCGCACCATCGACACAAGTATTTTCGAAATGTGGTCCGGGTTCATCCTTAGCTTCCGTTCCAAACCATGTGGGGCGCCCGCAGTACCGAGACGTGCCAACAACACGAGCGACCCATAGTCTTTGTGAACTTGGCGCCGCGATTCGGGTAGAACATGGTGGTCGGCACGTGTAGCGCCTCGAGTATTTCGCCAAACTCTACCGGCTTCATACGGTAAGTATCATAAAATAGCCGTTCGCTAACACTTTCATTCTCGAGGTTCATGTTTGTCGGGCGAGGGTGTGCTGGCTAGGCTCTCGACGCCCGCTGCCGTAGCCGTTAATAGTAGACCCGCAGGTGGATATGACGGTATCCCTGCCGGGATTCCTAGTCAAATGTAAGGATTACAGGCTGACGCATGCCTGCGCGCTACGTGGCACGCGGTCCGTTTAGTACGAAGTTTGTTGCAAAATGCCCCGAAGGCCTTTTGTATAAAAAAAATCTTACAAGAAAAAGCAGTGGAGGCCACCAAGCAAAAAGAAGAAAAGAGGAAAAAACCTAAGCCCGAGGAACATGAAGGCATGCCACAACATCAACACTGCCCTCCTGAAAAGCGTCGCGGAGATAGGAACCCAGAGTGCCATGCAGCAGAAAGACGTTGCATGAATTTACGTCGCACATCCCCCAAGAAACGCCCAAACGGAACATAAGTAGATCGACGGACAAAATGCTGCATACGGACATAACTGTTAGAACGCAAGGAACGAGAGTCAGCGGCACCCATGCCAAGGAAGCGACGAACAACCACCAAAATAGCCAAGCGATCAACCAACTCAGCCGCCATCGGCGCCAACCGCCCCCCATCCTCCATGGCGAAGGATGGAGGATGTAGTAGTCATGGACCGACTGAACCGAAGACGTGCCAAGCAAAGCGGAAGTGCGGAGGTCCGCATCAAGTTTGCCTTGCTGAGCTCCATATGCAAGGCTGCCAGGGAGTGGAAGACGAGCACCTATACGAGGAACATTGGTGTTCGTGCGAGCACTTGTAACCGTTACATCAACAACAAGATGACGGTGCGGAGCTATGAAGTCTAACCAAACCACATCCCCAGGGCGATCACGTGAAGCTCCCGACCAAATACGGCGGACCTCCAACCGCAAGTCCCGGCCCTTAGTAGCCCCTTCTTCAAGCATGAGCTCTTCAAGCACGCGGACAATACGGTCGTGGAGTTGAATGATATACCAAGAGCACGGGCACCGGGGGATATGGTCCATGAGCACAGCGGCTGTTGAGCGCTCACCCGACATAAAGATGCTCGATACCGTCGACGAAGATCCATACCCGCGAGATTCTGAAGGAGCCTCATTGCACCGAGGGCATTTCGAACATGAGCGGCGCGCTCCGCAGTCTAGCCAAGCACCCGGTGGGCTGCCATCGTATAGCAATCGGATGGCACCTTGAAACTGGACTCATGTGAAGCGAAAAAGATAGCCAAAGCCCCGCGACCCGTACCCGAAATCACCCTCATATAGTCCGGTGGGGAAGGTCTGCAGAACGCCAAGAGGTCAAGGTAGGCCCGGGCACGAAGAATGCGCGAAATGCCCCGTTGAATGTGGCCCCCGGAATCTCCCAAGCGAGTGAGAGTATCGGGAGTCGGAAGTTGCAGGCTAGTCAGTTGGGTAGCATGTGCCACCGCATTGTTGACCGTAGAAACCACCAACTCGACACCGAGCCCGGCATTATCGGAAGGGTTTTGGTTAAGTGTGTTAGTCAACACCACAAGATCCGATTCCGAAAACCCACGCATATTGGAGATAGAATCATACGAATTGTGCAATTGGACCGCCCACGGTAATGTAGAAGTGGCAACATTCAGTAGTTCCTGTCGAATGAGGCCGTACAAAGGACCTAGCGACTCGGACTCGTAATTATTAATCAGGTTGGCGAGGGTCGCAGTGAATGAAGCATAGTGAGCATGTTCGGCCTCGAGCTCGAGGGACGGTACATTAAGCCCCCCCAAACTCCGCAGGGAGGGAGAGCTGTCGTCTAGCACAATTCAGTCGATCGAGTGTTTGTGCGTCCAGAGAAACGCCCAAGATTCGATAAATTGCTTCACGAAAGGCCCTATCTGTAGTAGCAAGGTACGGTCGGCAGATACATGGGGGGAAGGTGCGGAGCAAGAAACAATAGCGGCGTACCGCACACGTGATCATCAAGCGGAAAGCAACGTGTGTCCCTCCGAAGTCTGACATAGCAAAGCAAACGATTTTGTCCAAGAGGAGTTGATGAGCCTCAACGGTGTCTTGCAGCCAAGAGTGAACATAGTTCTTATTATGAGACGATGGAGGGCCGTCTGCCATCGAGACGCCCATCGCCAAAGGGGCTCCAAGGTTACTAGTACCCGTAACAACGGGGACCATCGCCCGTATCACCTCGACAAGTTCAAGGGTCGTATCCGGAGGTAGCATGCACGAAGATTTGATTGGTTGAACATTCGAGCAGACTTTCCCCAGTTCCTCCGTAGCCACCGTAATCACAGTCGGGACGAAAGGCGTTTTGATCAAATACGTGCCATCGTAAGAAATGGCTTGGATCGCCGCTGAATCCTTGCACCGTTCTCCAATATTCCGGAGGGGGATGCTTATCGCCAAGTTGAACAAAAGCGGGCCAAGAGGATCTCCTTGTCGGACCCGTACGAGATTGAACCGTGCCGTGTAGGAGCGAAGCATCGTTGGGGTCGAGATAATACACCGTGGAGTCCCGTGAATGTATCATCTCAACAAACGGGATAATGGGATGCAAGGCCTTCTCTATAGTGCTTTTTGTTATCCATCGACATCATGCATGTGATGGTAAACATAGGCCGGTTCTTAGATGAACTTAGCCACCACTCGCGAATGATGGTAAACTTAAGCCACTGTTCGAATAAGGGAGAAACGAGAAAAACCGCTACTTCTCGGTACGGGTAATGTAGCGACCCATGTTCGAATGACAGATATCGGCCAAAAAGATAAATCGTTATTTCTCCCGGCGGGAGAAAGGGCGCCAAATCGGGAGAAATGACCCCCTATTTCTCCCGCTGGAGCGCCATTTCTCCCGCCGGGAGAAATAACGATTAGTACTTAACCCTTTAACATCCCTTGTCATGTCATCGCCCTCGACCCATCGCGCCCCCGCCGTCGCGCTCCATACACGAAGCGGCTGCTCACCATCGCCCTCGCTCTCACCGCCCCCGGGCCATTCCCTCCCGCGCCCTCGCCACCCGAGCCCCCCCTAAGGCCTTCCCCCCCTAGCGTCGACGTCCGCGGGCCAGTTTGCGCGCGTGCGCGTGCGTGTGGCGAACGTGTTGCCATGGCCGAGGCGCTTGCCGAGCTTGCCGCTGTGGCTACCGAGGAGCCACCCGTCGTAGCCAGCGCCGCTGCACATGCCGCACCTGCGACGGCGGTGGGCGGGAAGCTGGAGGTCGTGCGTGCTCGGTGGAACTACAAGACCGCGGAGTCTGTCGCGGCGGTCGCTGCGTATGTGGCGTCATCGCGTTTCAAGTTCGAGGCGCTGCCGGCGCTCCACGCCAAGATCGGGCGCGAGTACTCGGCAGAGGTGCGCAGGACGGCGAAAAAAGGCGAGTGGCCCTGCGAGAAGAGGCACCCCACTGCCGAGGAGTCTATCGCAGAGCGTACTACACGTTGCAGTCCTGCCGGGGTGTGGGATAAAGCCAAGTTGCTGCTGGCTGACGTCAACAACGCCGTGACTCCGTGCTTGATGGCGCACGTGAAGGAGGAGAGTGGCAAGTTGGTCCCTCGCTCGGGCGTGATGCCGCGAGACGTCGTCGTTGCGACCAAGGTGGACTATTGGGGGACTACCCGGACGAGCAAGCAGAAAGAGAAGAATCCGGACGCGACCATGCCTGCGTCGTGGACCAACGATGCTTGGGAAGTTTTTTTAAGGTTCGGCTGGCCTGCCGGTGACGGCTGCATCGCGGAGTTGCAGCCGCTCGCGTGCGCGTTGTCGGAAAGCGCCGACTCTACTGTCGTCCCTAATGTCGTTGGCAGAGTGGAGCAACGCCGCCGGCAGCACGCAGCAGCGGCACTAGAAAGTACCGGCAAGTCCGTTGAGGACGTGATATGCTTAGACAATAGTGCAAGTGACGAAGCCGACACCACGCAGCAGTCCCCTAGCGTTGCTGTGCTGGCTGCTGTGCGACAAGTGAATGACAGTTTGGCTATCGCCAACGAACAGAACCGGCTCCGGACACTTCTGCAATACGCAGATGACACCCCAGAGCGCAAGAGATACAAGTCAGAGCTTATCAAGCTCGGACAGCGCACCGCGAATTACACTGCGGCCCCTGAGGCAGCACCCCCGGTGGAACCCCAAGCACCGCCCATACCTGCCTCCATCCCTGAGCTAGCCCTCCAGGTGGAACCCCAAGCACCGCCCATACCTTCCCCCACATGCGGAAATGATGGCACATGATGCAAGCGATGATGGGAGCAGTTGAGCAGCAATAAGTATTATGGTAGGCTTTTTTCTCATACATTATGCATCCTTTGCCTCTGTCTATGCTTCACACCAATTATGCATTTCCATTGTTTCTTGTTGAACGCGCATCAATCAATGCAACATGTAAATTTGATTTTACATATTATATATCCTTTTCCTCTGTCTCTGTCATGCACCAATTATGCATGGACGCATTGTTTCTAGATGAATGCCCTCAGCTCATGGAAGGGTTCAAAACGCTTCAAGGGGTTTTTCAGGTCACTTCAGGCGGGCCTTCGGTCTGAAGTCTTGACCTGAATTAAGGATGTATTTAGTTCAGGACCTGAATTCAGCTAAACAACTGAACTGAAGTCACTTCAGCCTAAATTCAGGTCATGTAGTCACATCTGAATTCAGGCCTGAACAGTGTTCAGCTGAATTCAGGCTGAAGTCCCTGAAGTGACTTCAGTTCAGTCTGAATTCTCAGATTCGGACTTCAGCACGACCCTGGTTTTTTTTCCTCATAGATTTTTCCCTTATTCTGATTGGTGGTTTCCACAAATTTGTTTTGTGAGCTAGCCCCCCAGGTGGAACCCCAAGCACCGCCCATACCTTCCCCCACATGCGGAAATGATGGCACATGATGCAAGTGTTGATATCGGCCATAATGTAATAATATTTTACATGTTTTGCTTTGCGGCAGCCTCTCTAGTTGCAGCCACCGTTTGCATCCACAATAAAGATTTAGAACGCTTCACAAAACTAAAGTGCTCAATCAATCTGCATCTAGCTTCGTCATAACCTGATTCCGTCTCTGTGACAGTGTCAGGTTCATCTGCAGATGAAAAAAGGCCACTTGCATACGTTGTGTCATCAGTCAGGCGGATGACACGGGGGGTCCCGTCTGGGTTGGTAATCAGCTTGTATGATGTCTGCGGGAAACACACCGAGCGCGGCGAGCGATCACTAATAGAGTACTTGACACAGCGTCGACAACGCATGGGCATGCATCATAGGTTGGGTTGCCCATACCTTTTGATTCAGCAGCCTCACAGCATAGGCGGACTTGCGTAGGTCGTTTTCATCCTTTGTTGTCCATTCACTCAGTAGGGTGCCGTGGTCCGACAACCCGTCCCAGTCCAACAACATGTTGTGGATTACACAACATGTCTTAAACACAGCTGTGATTTTGGCCTCACTGCGCAAACAAAACCATGTTCAATGATATGTATATATAATTAAATGATATGATGCAGCATGCATGCATACATCATCACACCTTGCTAGGGTCGACGGCACCCGCAGAATTCTGAAGCGCTGCTTCAAGATTCCAAAGACGTCCTCCGCATCCTTTCGGACATGCTCGCACCTGGAACCATCATTGACATTTAATTATACATTTCATTGCTGCTCAACATCACATAAGGCGCATACACGGCTACACCGAACATGGCGACTCACCGCTTGCTCCAGTAATATGTGCCAGGGTTACCCTCCTTTGTTGCCGTCTTGTAGCCACATATAGTAACGCACCAACGGTGATACCCACCGTCGCACAATATCCATGCCCCCTTCTGAGTATAACCCTCGCCATTTGATGTGTATATTGGATATTCATATTCAAGGTATGCATTATCATTCCTAGCTTTGGATATGGCTGCATCCATACGGGCCATTGTCTTATCATTCTTCGACCCAGGGTACGGGCCATTCACACACAGGATTCTACGGGCGTGGTTGCTGGTAACATTATAAGCCACGGTGGGGTACTGCTCCTTGCCTTTGTACAGTGGCATCAGCGGGGCAGGACAATTGTCCCATGCCAGATGAACGCCATCCATACTTGCAAAGCACCCAGGCAGGCCTAGGAGGCGGTAAACCTGCTCACACAAGGGCAGCTCATCCTTGTCTGGCAGATACACATATTTGTCATAATATGTAGCCACCATCCAATTAGTGAACGCATGGAAAAAAGGGTTTAGCTGTCCATTTGAAACACCGCATTCCAGAGACACGGAACTGATGGGACAACCAACAGCCATTATCTTAAGAGCGCCCATAATCTTCAATGCCAGCGGCGTAGCACGAGCACCTTTCTTTTTCTTTCTTTCGTCAGTAAATTCTCCTGCGTATCCAATGGGAGAAGGGCATGGGAGTGTTGCAACTTTCATACAACAACATATCATGTACAACACTAAGGCATATCTCCACATCATACAGCAACACAATGGCTAGCGCAGCAGGGGCACAATATGATCGCACCTGATGCATATACATCTTGTAGGATGCCTTCAAACACGGGGAACGGGACACGGAAAGTGCGGCGGAACTCTTTGTATAGGGTGCTGGTCTCATCATCACCCCAATGTTCCACTGTGTTCAAGAACTGTGTTTCAAAGCTGCATGGGGTACCGTCAGATCGGATCCGCCATTTCTGAGCCCCCCTCAGCCAGAAGAACCTGGCCTTGGGAGTAGCCCGGTCTGGCCGTGTGCCACCCTTCCCGCCTTGTCGCAGGGTGGGCGATGCTGCCAGCCACGCCTCACGGCGGCGGCGGTGCTCCCTCCGCCGCAGGTGCCAATGTGCGACAGTCGTCGCGACAATGGCAGCGGCCGCCAGGCTTGCGAAGTCCACCGCGTCGTCTCCATCGGCTGCCGCGGCGACCGGTAGAACGTAGGCGACCAGAAAGCCTACGGCCGACAATGCACACAAGCGGCGCATCTCCGCTGCCGCAGCTCGTGGCTCGCACTTGCAATGGCAAATGCAGGGCGGGATGCGGTGGGGCGGTGGTGCGTATGGCTAAAGAGCTGGCGGTGGCGGTGGAACGCCGAGCAATGACGGCAAAGCCGTCGCGCCTCCTGTACTTTAATGCGCGCAATACTGTATTTCTCTTGCCGGACCGGAATCTGTCATTCGAACAGACCCCGTACGAATTGCGGGTACCCGTACGTTATTTCTCGGGCGGCAGTACTCGGGCTGATTTCTCCTCCCGCATTTCTCCCTTATTCGAACAGTGGCTTTAGCGACAATATTATTTCTTGGTCGTCGCTACCCGTACCTGTACCCGTACCTGATTCGCATAGCGACATAGATTATTTACTATTACCTGGTACCGTACTTGCTGCTTATGTGAAGCGGCTTACGGGTACTGCATATTCGCTATACGATATTGTAATCATGCACAACTCCCGGCCCGGGTTCAGTGATGAACCGCCGCCACTAGCAATAGTTTGGGGTATTTAGGGTTTAGGGTTTAGGGCTTATCGGACCAGCGACTGAGAGTAAGTCAGGTCAGCGAAGGGGTTGCGGACTTTCGCGCGACGAGTTTGTAGCTCTGCTCGCATGCGCTACAGGTTCCTCAGACCTCCGAGAGAGAAAGATAGCAGAAAGGAAGTGGGGGACTGTAAGGGAATTCAAACGTGAGCGGGATTTGGTAATATTGTTCGCATGTTTTCGGAGTGAAAGCGGGATTGCGTGTCCGTAGTTCGGACATCCCAGCACCGCACCGCCTCGTCTTCCCCAAGATACGTATCTGCCGCTGGGGTAGGCTACAGGAAACTGTTTCGGGTGACACACATACCTCCATTATCGAAATACTTCCCCTGTGTGCTATCTTCACGCATAGTGACGGTGTCCCTTGCTGTTCCGCGGCTAAACCTTTTATTTATTTAAAAGCGGACATTGAGACGGAACGTCAGTTGCCGTGCCGTATATATACTGAACCCTCCGCTCGCAATCCGACAGTCTATTGTTTTACCGTCCAGCCGCCGTGGGAATCTACCAACGGAGTAATCCAAGCGTCCAGGCCAGCGTGTGCGTGTGGTAGACTGGGAAGGGGGGGGTGGGGGGCGCACCGTAAGTTTGTTGTGAGGATGGAGGTCGACAGTTTGTTCGGCCACACCGTCGCCGCCACCTCGCCCGTCTCGAGCTCCTCCAACGGAACTCTCGAGAAGCACCACCTACCCGCCGTGCTGGAGCACTACGCAGGTAAGAAGTGAGAACGATATGAGCGTGGTGCGACAACCTCTGTAAGCTGATCGTAGCGAGGTGGCGGAGGCTGGACCTTCAAGGTTAATAGCAAAGCAGTGTTAACGACTGACTTGGCCCTCCGTTGTCTTTCCTCCGTAGCACTTTCATCCAACAGCTCCACTGAAATGATGCGAGCGCAGCTTCAGGAGCTTCAGTGTCACGTGCAAGGACAGGGCTTGCACGGGTAAGTGATCCCCCCTTTTCATTCACATGGCTGGTACCTATATATACACTATGATCCAAGCACTCCTCAGCTCAGGTCGCAGGGAAGTAGAAGTGACCCTGTGTCCGCTGCTGTGCTGTGCAGTGACCGCGCGCTTGACCTGCTGAGGCTAATGCGATCTGAGTGGCAATGGGAGGTACACTATCCACACGCTTAGACACACACACACACACAAACACACTCGCACGCACACACACACACAAACACACACACACACACACACACACACACACACACATACTTCTCTCCCTCTCTCTCTCTCTCGCCTACACACACACACACACACACAGAAATAGACATAACACACACTTAAACACACAATCTGCTTGCATTGCTAGAGACCTCAGTGCTGCGCTTATGAGCTTCATCATCAGCCGACTTCATTGCTCTCTCTTTGGCACAGACGATGGACAGCGCTCGATTCGCAGTGGTGTACCGCTTCGCATTCTGGATCTGCCGAGACGCGGGGAAAAGGAACATGCCGGTCAGCGCACCTGCTCCCCTTCCACGCTCCCAACCCCAACGCGCTCCCTCTCAGTTCTTCGCATCACATTGACGGGATAGCAATACCCCCTCGTCCTTTGTCTTGACTCGATGTTTGGATTGGTGCTTGGCGGTTTTTTCTTCCTGTAAAGGTTGACAGGGCTATTGCAGCCTGGCACCTCATGCTAAACGGCCGCTTTAG